>VZUI01031539.1:0-99567 GCA_013401135.1 Cettia cetti
GGCCCGGGGCTGGCTGAGGGGGGCCGGGCCGCGGCCCGGGGCTGGCTGAGGGCCCCTTCCCGCTCGCTGCCGCCTCGGCCCCGCCGCGCTCTTGGATTTTCAAGCCGCGCTCGGGACTGTCGGCGCCGGGAATTCGGAGCGAGGGATTCCCCGGCCCGTGCGGGTGCTGGACCGCGTAACCTCCCCGCCGGCAGCGGTACCGGGGCCGTCCCCCCTCGCCAAGGAACTGCTCTCTCGGGGGAAGCGTGGCGGGAAACGTGCCCCCAGCACGGCGGCGGTGCCGGCGGCATCCCCAGGACCGGTGGGGGAATCGGATGCTCGGTGGCCGTCACCACCTTTGGCAGAGGAACGGACAGGGCCTTCAGCCAAGCCGGAGGAGATGATCCTCGGACCGCAGAGTCGGGGGGACCTGGGCGTCCCCGTTCTCAAGGGGACCGACCCCGCTGGGGCGGCGTTTCACACTGTCCTGTGCCTTACGCGGTTACAATCAAGGAGTGATGCTCGGCTCGGATCTGTGTGAGGATGCAGCAGCCGTGTTGACTTTGCCTTGGCGCGTGTGTGCGTGTGCGTGTGCGAGTCTGGGAACAAGGGGGTCTTCTCGGGGTGCAGGAGGTCTCTGCCGGGTACACCCGCGGACGGATGCCCGGGACCCCGCCGCGGGCTGAGGGATGGTTAAACGGTGGGTGGTGGTGGGCAAGGCTGAGCAGCAGCCGGATGGTGCTGGAGCCATCAGGATTCAGGGAGGAGCTGAAGGGAATTCAGCAGGGACAGCTTTGCTCATAGCCACAGTTCTGCTGAGCCGTGCCCGTGCTCTTGCACTGGGGCTGAAGGGATGCCATCGTTTTCTGGAAGTGGAGCTGCAGTGGATCTCTGTAAAACCCAAGAGAGTGCCTAAAATTAGGCAGAGAGGACTGGTGCATGTGGATGTGGATGCATCATCCTCTGGGCACCTCCTCCTTTTTGCCTTGTGGACCATCCCCAGGTACAGGGGAGGGAAACATCACATCCATGGTGATGCCCAGGGGAGCGGCTGCAGGACAATGGAGCCTCAGACTGGGAAAGTGGAGCTGCAGCAGTCGAGGGCAGCTGAAAGCAGCTTCCTTCTGGCAGTAGGTTTGAAGTTACATGAGAAAATGGGCCAGTCAAAAGCAGAGCTGGGCCACAGGCTCTGACCAGCACTACCCTGCTGGAAAACCTGGGCAGGAAGCACGCACAGAATCCCTGGAAGCTAGTTAATTAATTAATCAATCATTTAGATCTTGGGGGATTTGGGATAAATTGCACCATCCCACCTCCCCCTTCCCTGCTGCATGAGCAGTTTCCTCTGACTCAGCAAATGATTCAAAAAGCAGTTTACCAGGAGGTTCCCTCCTCAGGCCAGTGTGTCAGGCACAAATTTCTTTTAATGCTGGCTTTCAGTGAAAATGAAAAGCGTTGCTTGGACTTAAGAGGAAAGTGACAAATTGTTTGTTTGTGTGAACACATCCTTGAATTCTTCCACGTGGAAGAGATCTTGGTAGTGAGAGCATGTCCATGTCCTCAGCTCTGAACAGAGAGGCAAGATTTAGGAGGATGTCCAGTGTAACTGTGGATGTCCCATTTCTGGAAATGTTCAGGATCAGCGTTGGATATGGCTTGCAGCAGCCTGGTCTAGTGAAAAAGTGTCCCTGCCCCATGGCAAGGGGTTGGAATGAGATGAGCTCTAAGGTCTCTTCTAACTCAAACCACTCAAAGATTTTATGATTGTAAGAATTATTTCAGTTTTTTAAAAAATAAACACTGTGAGAATTAGGGCAAATTAAAAGAAATACCTAAAAGAATTCCCTATAAATTTGTCTGAAAGCCACCGAGGCCATTTATTGCCAGGCCAGGTTCCAGGGAAGCTGGGGGGCCATGCTGGGGTTTGTGTCAGTCAGCCATGCTGGTGATGAGCAGCTCCCCATGGGGAGGGGCCAAAGTCTCTTTTTGCTGAGGGGAATGAAGAATTTTATTCTGTGAATAGCACCAAATCTATCAGTCTGGTCAGTAATATGGGATGGATGGAAACAATCACAAGGAAAAGAAAAATCAGCGTTGTCTGGGAACAAGTTTGGCAGAAGAGGGTAACAAAATGTGTGTTCACCAAAGCTAAAAAAAAAAAAAATCAAAACCATTTTTAAGCTGTTTTCTCTTTTTTCATTAAATCTGTTTGGTTTGGGTTTTCTCAGCCCTTCAATGGTGGGTGGGTGTTTTCCTTCTTTCCAAAGATTTGAGAGCCAAAGGGGGCTCCTGGCTGCCCCAAAATGCTTCCAGGGCCCTCAAGCCACCTAAATCCTCCCGTGGATGAGTGTGGTGAGTGTGAGCATGTGTGTGTGAGTGTGAGACACTCCTCAGGTGCCTTTGCCTTTCTGGTTTGTAAAACCTTTGCAGTGTTCTGATGTACAGAATGGAACTAGGAAAAGCAAATGGAATTATTCTGCCATGTAAAGTCATTTTCTGTTTCGTTTGTTTTATTTTATTTTGCCTGTAGTGGGCCCTGTGGCTTTCCCTGCGCTCTGCCGTGTGTCCATGGAGAAATTAATTCTTTTGGTGGGGGGTGGACTGGAGCAGGACATTGGAACTCCAGGAGAGTGGGGGAATCGCCATCCCTGGAAGCATTCAAAGTCGTGTGGGTGTGGCACTTGGGGATGTGGTTTGGTGGTGAACATGGTTGGATTCGAGGGCCTTGGAGGTGTTTTCTACCCTTAATGAATCCATGAACCTACATTTCTATTGCCTGTCCCCTGCTCACCAGTACAGCCCCTTCCCAACAGGGGAGTTCCCACCATGGGTGGGGGGCTCAGGGGCCACTTGGTGTGACCATACCGGGGACAGGGGGGTGACAAAGATTTGCTGGTTCCTGGGGTTTTCTGGAGAAGATGGATCTAGGCAGCTCTCTGAGCCGATGGTTCTGTCTGTCCCTTTGTCTTGACGTTCCACCTTGGACTCCAAATGCACAGGCTTTTGGGCTTCTAAACCTAATTTTCATTAATTTATTTTTATTTTAAAATTTTGAGTATTTTTCTATATTTCTATTGCATCTTCATTTTCCCACTCCTCCCCCTATTTCCCCTCTTTTCTCCCCCCCTTTTCTCCCCTTTTTCCTCCTTTTATTCCTGTTTTTTTTCCCTTTTCCTGTTTTGTTTTCATTTTTTTCCCTTTTCCCCTCTTTTTTTTTTCTTTTCCTTTTCACCCCTTTTATTCCTGTTTTGTTTTCTTTTTTTTTTCCCTTTTCCCCTCTTTTTTTTTTTTTTTTTCTCTTTTCCTTTCCCCCTTTATTTTTTGTCCATCTTTTGTTGGCTACGAGGCCGAAGCGCCGTTCAGCCTGGGGGCGGTGCCATGCAAATGAGTTGGGCGGGACATGCAAATGAGGCGCGATCCCGCCCTCCCACTGGCTGTATGCAAATGAGGGGGCGGGCCTATGCAAACCACGAGCCGTTCCCGTGAGAAGATGGCGGCGGCGGCGCGGCGGGCGCAGCTGGTGCTGGGGCACTTGGCCGGGGCCGCGCCGGGCCCGGGGGCCGCCCCCAGGGCCGTGCCCTGCGCCGGGGGCCCCCCGCGGGCCAGCAGCCCCGACGATGTGGTGGTGGTGCACGGACGCAGGACCGCCATCGGCCGCGCCCGCCGCGGCGCCTTCAAGGTACGGGCCGGGGGATCCTGCCCGCCTGTCCCCGCTGCGGTGCTTGGCATCCCCCTGGGAAGGGAGTTCCCCCTTCCTCGCCTTCCCCCCTTGCAGGTGTGGACTCCTGCTTGACCCTCAGATACCGCCCCAGGGCTGCTCTGCTCTGGAAGAGTCTAAATCCCGACGTTTTATGATGGAGTTAATGCTGGGGGTAGCATCCCCCAAAGGGGTCGGGCATTGTGCCCAGGGGTCCCCAGCTCCCCTGGAGCCAGTCACGGTCCGCTGTCCCCTGCCCTGTCACACGGAGCAGCCGCGGCGTGTCCCTCACCTGCACAGCTTGGCACGGACCTGCCACCCTTCTGGAACCTGCTTCTCCCTGGGTGGCATCCGCGGAGTCCTGGGGATGAACACGGTGCCAGGATGACTCCAAAGGCTGCTCCTTCCTTGTCATCCCTCCAAACAGGTCTCCTCATGCTGGCAGTGCTTCCCACCAGCTGAGGGGTCACCCCTGTTTCTTTCACAAAATAAATGGAGGGGCTCCATTTGCTGGGTCTTGTCACATAAATCTCTGTAGCAGTGTGATTTTGAAAATCCTGCAGAGCATATTCCTGTAAATCCAAGGAAGGTGAGAAAGCAGCATGTGTGTGTTACAGTGCCTGAAGCAAGCCTGGGGTAAAAACATGCAGGTAATTCTGCTGTGGTAGGAAAACAACAACCACTGTGAGCTGAGAAATGGAGTAAAGCTGCCTTAGCACCACTGGCCTGCCCTGTGAAGTGGTCTGAGGCTGAACTGGTGACAGGGCACTTACTGGTGTTCACTGGTGGTGCTGATCCCCTGTGCTTTTAGGACACAACACCTGATAAGCTGCTGGCTGCTGTGATGACAGCTGTCCTTCAGGATGTCAACCTCCGTCCTGAGGTCCTGGGGGACATCTGTGTGGGTGAGTGACAGCCTCTGCCTGGGGAAACTCCTGGTCTGGACAGCTGTGTGGGACACTCACAAGCCTCCTGGGGCTGGAAGGGGGTTAGTGTGTAGGGTTGGGTTGTCATGCCTGTCCTGGTGCTGGGCAATACCGAGCTGTGGTGATGGGAACATCCCTTCCGTGCCTGTAAGGGGAGTGCAGCCAATTGACTGTAATTGTGTCTTTGCACTCAGGGAACGTGCTGCAGCCTGGAGCTGGCGCCTTGATTGCAAGAGTTGCACAGTTCCTAAGGTAAGTTCTCAGCCAGATGGAGATTCTTCCTCTGCTCCTTGGGCCATAGAGTAGCACAGGGTCAGAGCTTGCAGTGAGGTTCCCAGGAGTTACAGCAAATCACCTTTTGCCTAGAAACTGGACTTTGATCAAGCGCTCAGAGAATGCTGATGGCAAAGAGGGAGGGAGGCAGGAGGCAGGTGAAGCTGTTTAATATCTGTTTGTGCTGCCTGTCTTGGGCCTCTAAAAGAATAGGATGTTTTGTGGGCTCCCAGCTTCACTCTCTGTGAGGCTGCACCTCTCTCTGCTGTGTCTGGTCCCAAAACAACAGATGGGCTCAGATCTTTCTGTCATTGCCCAGTGCTGCTCAATGGCTCATACTGAGCTGGATCCCAGATTCCAAATATTTCAGTCAGTTTCTGTTGCCATTGTCAATCACTGCACAACTACTACTTCAGAGAGGTGCAGGCACAGTCTGCCATAATTATGAATATTACAGAGCTTTTCAGGGTTTCAGGCCTGGGCCAGAGCTCAGGCTCTCCAGGGGAGACAGACCCATGGGGAAACAGCACTTGGAGTGAGGAAATGAAGTGAGGAAATTATCTTTGGACTTTGCTTTCCATTGATGCAGGACCAAATAAATCAAGAAATGTATAAAGGGATCTGCCTAGAACTCGAGGGTTAAAGTTTAATCAAGTGGATTAATGCACTCTTCAGAGCTTTGGGTTGTTGTTGGTTTTTATCACTGTTTGTCAACACTATCTTGTTTTCCAGTGGTATTCCAGAGACAGTGCCATGCTCCAGTGTGAACAGGCAGTGCTCCTCTGGGCTACAGGCCATTATCAACATAGCTGGTAGGTGTTGTGGGTATCAGAGTGGATGCCTGACTCACCCCAAGGGCTCATTCCTCCTTGTCCCCCAGTCTCTCTGAGCAGTAAAACAGTGATAATGTCTTGTGCTGTAGGGAATTTTCAGTGTGGTGTTAGCTAAATACTTTTATATCTTTGAATGGCCGAGTTCATCCCTAGAGAAGTAACTTGGTTTTCTGGGGATAAGTTCCACCATCGCCTCCACGTCAGGCAGCTTCCAGAGGGGTCCCTCCAGTTCTCTCTGGCCCCCTGTTAGTCCTCAGCCCCCTCAGCTCCTTGGCCTGGCTCTCACTCTTCAGGCAGGAGGGTGAGGAAATGCCCATTTGGCTGTGCTGGGTGCTCAGGTGTTTGGAAGCTGCAGCTGGGCTGGAAATGCTTTTGCTCCTGATGACAGTAAGAATATTTATGCACTGCTGTTACAGGTGGCATCCGAAATGGATCGTATGACATTGGCTTGGCCTGTGGGTAAGGAAGGATTTTCATAGTGCTTGCTTAGGCTTCCTGAAGGTAACACTCTGTCCCTGTGCAATAGCCTGCCAAAATCAGCTTTTTAGCTACTCTCCAATTAACTAGCCTCTTGAAAGACCAAGCAGATCTCTTGGATGAAGAAATTAATATCCTACATGTGCTAATGAGTGTTCTGCAGACTTACAGGATCTGCTCTGTGCTGGACAGACGAGCTGTTCTGTGCTTCAGTCCTAACATCACAAGCAATGTTTATTTTTTGGAGGTTTATATAAACATTAGGTTGGTTTTGGGGAAATACTAGTGACCACATACACATTGACTTCAGAAGAAGGAGTGAAAAAAAAAAAGCCTGTTCAGTAATCCTGAGGCTAAAATACTAGGTTTCTCTTTTTTTATAGCTTGATGACTCTAATCTTTCATTAATTATTACTGTACACAGTAATAATGTCCAAGATGCTGTGCTTAAAGGGACTGATAGCCTTTGCACCCCTGGGTGTGCCAAACACTGGGTTTTGTTGTGGGAAGCTGTCTGGCCTCTGCCCTGCAGGGTCTTCCATGGACACATACAATCCATAAGTTACAAATTGCTTTTGGGAGCTGGGTTTATCCCAAGTCTTACTCTTCCACAGAGTGGAGAAACCCTGGATGAAAACACAAAAGACAGTAGCTGGGGTTTCTCTTAGAATGCAGCCCTATGCCTTCCTTCAGGAGCAGATGCAGCTGAAGTCAATGATGGAGTGTCCCATCTTAAAGCTAGTTTAAATTGCTGATAGCACTTAGTGCAAGCTGCCTTACTTTCTGCTTGCCTTTCATTTTCCAGGAATAGTTTCTTTGTTATTTATTCTTCATGAAGGTATTTGTGTGGTACAGAGTAGAATTCAAACCCTCTTCCCATTGTGGCCTTCATAATCTAGATTGACCTTACAAAAGCTCACAAGTCTTAAGTGATGGCTTTGTATTTCTGCAGTAAATTTAGTATCTTCAATGTGTTAATTCATTTGTGGGTCAAAGATTGCACCCTGTGGGACCCATGTCTGAAATTCTTTGTGTTGCGAAACACAAGTGGTGCAACTCACTGAAATCTCTTTGCCATGGTTTGCTCAATACTTCTTTTTCGACTGCCAACCTGTTCTTAAGATCTGAGTGATACTTTTATGTCTTTGACAATCCCACTGAAAACTCCAGCCCTTGAACTTCATTATGTTTGAGGACAAATGTGCCAGAATCATAGCAATTCCTTCCTAGCTGTGGAAACACAAGAAATTAACTGCTGACATCGGTATCCTGTTCTAGTGAAGCAAGAACCAATTGAATCTAACAATCTGTTTTCATTTCATGATAATTCTTAAATTGGTGATTAAAGAGCTTCTGCCTCAGCCAGTTCCTAATTAGCAGCTGTGTTTCTGTGGGAAATAGGAAAGCATGTTGTTAGGATACTGAGTTTTGATCAGTCTTAATGGAGCAATTCAAATGTTTCTTGTGTTTAGTGTGGAAACAATGTCCCTCAGAAGTGCAAATAACCCTGGTGATATCAGTTCCAACATGATGGATAACCCCAAAGCTCGAGATTGCCTTATTCCTATGGGGTAAGTGTTTCCCCTTCCCACTGTTTAAAGGTTTTATAGATGATCTGTCTCCTCAGTGACCATAGTTACAAATGAACCTGAATGTGGTGAGAGTTTGGAGCTGTGTGAGCTGGCATCCTTGGTATGTCTTGTTGAGCAAGGAGATCAGATTTGAACCTTGTTCTGGTCCTAGATTTCATTCAGGATTAGCCTCTGCCAGCAGTTCTTAGTTGAGAAGGCCTTTAAACTAAGGCCATTGCTTGTACCTCGTGTGATCTTAGTAGAAGCCAACTGCAGCTCCATTAGCTGTGTGCTTGGATTAACTCTGTGGTGTTTTTTCCCCAGAATAACCTCAGAAAATGTGGCAGAGAAGTTTGGGGTTTCCCGGAAGAAGCAAGATGCCTTTGCCTTGGCTTCACAACAAAAGTAATTGCTTTTTTTTTGTTTTGTTTTGTTTTTGTTAGTCTTTTTGGGGTTTTTAACCTTTTTATTAACAAATAAGTACAGCTAGAAAACACACTGCTGCTTCCTGGTGAATTGCAGCCTTTGTGTTGCCTTCCAGTCCTTAGCAGTGAGCAAAGAAGCTTGAGGGGGTGCAGCCAGGATTCAGTGCCTGCGCAGGGTTGTGTGTGATGAGGGAACTGGAGTCCAGAGCCGAACTGGGATTGTGTGCCTGACCTCACACGGGTATCACTGGGCACACAGACCCTGAACAGTGAGTGCCCTGCCTGTTTCAGCATCCAAAGGGCCCTGCCCATGGCAGTGGGGGTGGAACTGGATGATCTTTTAGGTGCCTTCCAACCCCAACCTTCTGTGTTTCTATGAGAGAACCTCAGGGAGGTTTCTGGAACGAGTGTGTGGTGAGGTGTTTTCATAATGGTTTTGGCTCAGGATCACTGGAACCTGAATGTGGGAGCAGCAGCAGAAGGAGCCTTTCCCATGAGGGAATAGTTGAGTCTGTTCACAGAGAACTGCTGAGCTTGTGAGAAGAGTGGCTTGTCCTTGCTGCAGGTGTTTGGCTCTGAGTGAGTCCAGTCCTATCTCTGATAACTTTCCTCTTAGCTTAAATCACTGCCAAAGTCAACTGACCTGGAATCCCTGGGGCTGTATGGCAGAGCAGTGGCAGGTGATAGGGTAAAGTTTCTGCCATCAAAGAGTTAAACTTGCTTTCAGAGCTCTGTTTAGGCCTCAGCCTGGTCCAGTTATTTATCTAACACAGGAAGCCACTGCACAGGGTAGTTAACCTTTAAATTCCGGCCCTGCTGCTCAGGGAACTTGGCATGCCAGCCTTTCTCACTGCCATGGAACTGATAACCAAAAGGGTATGTGAATGTGATCCTCACGCTCACATGAGGCAAGGGGTGACTTTCTGGCCTTGATCTCAGGATATCTGTGGAGTTACTGACCAGTCCTACAGCACTTTGCTCCAATTCTTGCTTACCTGGGAGCATTGAATATTTTCATTTCATTTCAAAGTGATGAAGGGGTAAAACAAGCTTTTAGTCTCCAATTTCTATTCTTTGTGAAGGATTTACCTCTGAAGGTAAATCTAAACAAGCTCTGCTTTGAAGGCTTTTAAAATATCTTGTTGATGGGAAAGGTTAAATCTATGTGGCTTGAGCTAATTTGGGTTTAGTTAATTGTATTCTACCTGGTCCTGACAGTTGTTGACTGCTGCTAGTTCAGAGTTCAGGGTTTATTTATTCTCTTACAGTCGTGATGTGACTGTACCCCTGAACAAATAAAACTTAATGTAGGGGGCTGGTGGTGGTCAGTCAGGCACAGAGGTGTTGATGGGAACAGAATGGGGCTCTTGCTCTGAAATGAGTGATCCCGTGACACAGATTTGGGGACAGTGCCCATAATGTTGATGTGGTGGTAAAAATTTTGTCTTCCCATGAATGGAAATAAAAATTTTCCTGTTGTCTTGACCACCACTCAGTGATGGTGTGCCAAATCCCACCTTAGTTCATTCTCTAACTGGTTTCCTTCACTTCAGTTCTCCTGCAGTTCACCTCCAAAATATTTTAACCTTTCATACTCTTTTTCTTTCATACTCTTTTTTTACCAGAGCAGCAAAAGCTCAGCAGATGGGACTGTTTAAAGCTGAGATTGTTCCAGTGAAGACCACTGTTGCAGATAATGAGGGCAACAAAAAAACAATCACTGTGCAGCAAGATGAAGGGATCAGGCCCTCCACAACACTGGAAGGCTTGGCAAAGCTGAAACCTGCCTTCAAAGAGGATGGAAGCACTACAGCAGGTCAGCTCTGCTGTTACATTTGTGCTGTTCCTCTGATTTCCCTGCCTTTACTAGAGCAAAAAGCATGTTACTAAGTCTCTTCCAACAGGGAATGCCAGCCAGGTCAGCGATGGAGCAGCTGCTGTCCTCCTGGCCAAACGCTCCAAGGCAGCACAGCTGGGGCTGCCAGTGCTGGGGGTGCTGAGGTCCTTTGCTGTGGTGGGGGTGCCACCTGATGTGATGGGCATTGGGCCAGCCTATGCCATCCCTGTCGCTGTGGAGAAGGCAGGTGAGAACCACCACCAGTTCAGGCAGTGCAGATCAGACTCCTGGGACTGAGATTTAAGGTTATATTATTCAAGCATGTGCAGCTGTTGGCCCCAGGAAGAGTGAAATTAAATCTGAAACCTTCAAAGAGGTCCTGCCTCAGAATGTTGCAATGCTTTTTTTTTTTTGTACTGGTGTGTAAATTATCATTCACTCACCTTTGAGAAGCTCAGGACTAAATCCCTGCACAGGCTCAACAAGAGTTGATGTGTGGCAAGTGATTTAATGTTCACTTAGTCCTGTTATCTCTTCTTTGTGACCAATGTGTAGGGGTGGTTTTCTGTTTGGTTCTTTCTCTTTACAATTTTGTCATCATACTTAGCTTTTTTACCATACTCATTGGGTAAAACAGCTTTTGTAGCTGATAAGCTGATTTAGCCTAGCCTGGCTGCAGTCACATGCCCACCTGTAGCTTTATCTTTCACTCTGCAAACACTCTTCCATCCTTAATCCCTCTGCAGAGAAATTACACTTAATCTGAGGAAACTTGGCAGACTCAGTGACACAGGGCTATGAACTGTGATGTTTTGCAGTCTTTAGACACTGCTGTACATAAACTTGTTCAAGTGTAGATACCCCACATGGAGCTGAGGTTCCTCTTTTTTAGATGCAGTAGAACTGGAATTCAGAGGAGGGCTGTCAGGAAATTATTCTCTTTGATATAGTCATGAGGCAGAAATATCTCCTGCTAACTCCTGATTTTTCTGGCCCATAGGTCTGACTCTGAATGACATTGATATATATGAAATTAATGAAGCCTTTGCAAGCCAGGTGAGTGAGCATCATGTTTGTGTTGCTGTAGTGCTTGGCAACTGAGTGTATTTCAGCTTGGTCTCTAGGTTAAGATTTTTAACTTGTTCCACGCATTACATCTTCAGCCAGATGTTAATAATGTGCAGACTATTTTCCTTTTCCTTCAAATAAAAATGAGCAGGGCATTGCTTATTCAGCTTAACAGTAGAAAAGTCCACTAAGAATTGCCTATTGTACTTTCATACCAACTTGCAACATGTGTTTCACCAGGGCTATGATTTAATGTCAGCTTGTGTGTCTGACTGTGTGTGGGCTCAGTTGGAGATGAAGTGGACAGTTTTGGCTCACTTCTCTGTGCCTTGGATCAGTTCCACTCCTCTCTCCTGAGAACCATGGTCTAGCTGGAGTCAGACCTTTGACCTGGAGAGCTGAGAACTAAGGAAGACAAGAGCATCTCCACGAAACCATTCCCTGTGTCTTTCCAGGCTGTGTACTGTGTTGAAAAGCTGGGCATTCCCATGGAGAAGGTGAACCCCCTGGGAGGAGCCATAGCCCTGGGACACCCCCTGGGCTGTACTGGTGCTCGGCAGGTGGTCACTCTGCTCAATGAGCTGAAGCGCAGAGGGAGGAGGTGAGTGCTGAGCATCACTGTTGTGTGTGTGCAGCTCCCACAGCTCATATTTATTGTGTTCATTTTTATTTTTTTCCCTGGGTGATGTAAACCTGAGCTGTCTCTTTCCTTAATTCCATTTGTTCTTTATTTCAGAGCATACGGGGTTGTGTCCATGTGCATTGGAACTGGCATGGGCGCTGCTGCTGTGTTCGAGTACCCAGGGAAATGAGCTCCAGTGCTGACAGAACAACAGCACAGCTCACCCTCTGCCTTTCCTAGGCATGGCATGTGATTGCCACTGAAATCAAGTGGGTTCTGGGATTTGTTACTAGATCTACAAATTTTAGGCATAATTGTGATGTAGAATTAATGGCACAGCTGTGTGAAGAAGGTGAGGAAATGCAAAACTGGCACACGGCTTCCTGACATAAGAAATTAGCTCAGCTGAAATTCAACTGCAGGGCCTGGTGTGGTGATTATAAATGAATATTTATAATTTAATTGATCTCTTTATTCTGTGAATGTTACCAGAGGGAAATAGTTCATGGGACAGTATTTTTGTATGACAAATTGGCAAAAAAGAGTCACTTACAACGAAGACATCAGTCCATGTGAGAAGACTTTTCCAGAATTTCCTTAAAAGCTTTCACCATTTTGTAAGGAGTTTAAAAGAGCTTGTTTTGAAGCAAAGACTTGACATCCTTGCCTTTATAACTGTGTCTGTCCTAGCCCAGTCAGAAGTTGTCTGTGTCTTAAATTGTCCCTACCCTGGAGGATGGGCTGAGCTCGCTGCTGGTGGAGCTGCTCTGAAGCCTCCAGTGGGGGAAAGTGGAAGGACTGGAACATAATTTCCACAGGAAATGCCTGAATGGAAGGGTTCTGTTGGATTGCTAGAAGCCAGGATTTGGATGTGGCCATTCCTTCTTTAACAGTACATGTCTGAGTACCAGTTTGTGTGACTCCAAGGACAATCTTGTGCTCTAATCATATTTACTTACCTAACATAAAGCAAATTGCAGCATTACATTTACTGCAAGCACTACATGAGCATCAGGGACAGCTCAGTCCTTCAGTGCTAATACAAATGTGCTCCATCTTGTCTTTTGTCATTCCTTATTTCTTGTCTTGTCTGAACAGGAAGATCACTGAAACTCAGCTTGAAAAAGAGATGTACTCATTGCTGCTTTAAATTTGTAATGAACTAAAGTTCTTTGTCCTGACTTTTGGTTTTTTGCACTTAATAATACAATTGGGTTCTTGCAATACATTTGTTTCCTTTTTATGATGATTTTTAGTTGAAGGTCATGTTGAGTTAGAGCTCCTTGATATTTTCACAATCCCATGCTGTAGCCTGTCTCACCCAGCAATCACACAGGCCGTGTGTCAGAGCCAAAAATTTGAATTATTTAGAGGGGATAATGAGCCATTAACAAAAGCCTTTTATTTAAAGGGAGTGGAAAATTTAACAGACTTAGAAGTGGGAATTCCAGCGACCTTTAGCTAAAATAATACTAAAATAATTTAAAGAGAAGTGAGAGTAAATGGGAACCATGTGGGGGGAAAAAATGAAAATGAAGAAGGGTTCCTCCCTCTGTCACTGAAGGGGATGTTCTCAAGGCCCAAGCATGATGAAACACACAGGTTGGTAATTTTCCAAGGAGACCAGGGAAAGTTGGCTCTTCCCCTTTTCATGTAAGGCACTGAGAAAACAACCTGGGGAATGCTGGCCTATTCACCAATTCTTGCTTTTATTATGTGGCAATGTCCACTTTAATGTCAAATAAGTGAGGCAAAACAAAAGCTACTTAAAGGTGTGAATAGTCTTTAGCTGCTTTACAATTTAAAACCTTGTTCTGTGTCTAAAGCTAAGCTTATCACAGCAATAAAAGTAACAGTACAGAGTGTGATTACGACCGGTTAAGGTCATAATTTCTTTCCTCATAACTTAAATTTTCATTCTGCTAAAATTAGTCTCCACTACAACAACAACAGTAGATGAAAATACAGGCTCAGCTGATGGCACATCTGCATCCAGCCTGTTACCTTGACATTTGTCCCACACTGTCCTGCTTAATGCAGCTCCCCACGGTGCACTCCTCGCCCTCTGAGGTGCAGCTTGCAAGGCTTCTCTTCCAGCATTCCAGAAATGGTCACAACAGCTTCATAGTCAGTGTTGCTCCTAAAATGCACAGCAGTAAGTTCAGTGACAGCTACGTGCAGTCCTGTGTTTAGGGACAAGATGAAAAGGGGAGAATGGTGTCCTAAGAATGCTCCAAGTCACAAGCACAGGTCACTAATGCCAGTGCAAAATCCACGGGACTCTGTTCCACAGGTACAATACATGATGTTTGAAAAGAATGTTCAGGTCTGTGCCTGAAGACATGAGATGCATGTTTGAAAGAATGAGAATATCATCCTATTTGTGAAAATCTCTTTTAGGTGAATAAATGAAATGAAGCTCTGCTGGGAGCAAACACCTGCACTGTCCTGATGTGGAAACTCCTCCCTGTGACAAAGTTTAAAGAGAAAAGTTCCTGTCACTCCCCTGAGACAAAGGGCAGGCAGTGGAGACCAAACTGTAAATTATCATCAAAAAGGTTACAACTACTCTAGTTTTGCACCAAGTTGAAGAGCATAATTTGCCCCAGGCTAATGCCACACATTGCTCCTGAGACTGTTCCTGTAAAGGACTTCTCTGTGTACAATGCCAGCTGTTTTAAGGGCCTGAGGCAAATGCCTGTTCTGCCAGTCATTGTTTTTTCCTTCTCATAAGACAATTCCCCTGCAGAAGGACCACTGATTGGGGGAGGTGAATTATTAAAATCACCTCACACCTTGCATAATGCCACATTGATCCCATACTCTGCTGTGTGGGGAATTCTTCCCATGGAGCCCACACATGAGCTGGCTGCTATACAGCAACATCTTTGCTTTCTGGTATTTTCAGCCATGCTGATTAGTGTATTTGTCAGACAAAAAGAAGTGCTTCAGGCATATTCAGCAGAATTCCAGAAAAATTTAGGCAATCAGGAGCCTGGGGAGGCTTCTGGTTCACCGTGCTCCTCTAAGACAGTTGAGTGCAGCTGCTCAAGGCTCCATCCCACTGTAGTATCAGTAGCTCTAGTGATGGAAATCACTGCATTGTGTTTCAAGGAGATGAAGTTATGACAGTAACCCACCTACAGTTTGCTTGAAATTTCCCTATCAGCAGTTTTCAGAGCTCACTGAAATCACTGGGATAGACATATTTTAACTTTCTGCCACCATGTGATAACTCAAAAGTAAGTTGTAATGGAAATTTTTTTTTAAGGAGTTGCATCTCTCTCATCAGAACAAAGAAATTAAAGTCTTTGGGTCATCATAGAATCATGGAAGATGTTGGGTTGGAATAGACAACAAACCTCATCTTGTTCCAAGCCCCTGCCCTGGGCAGGGAAACCTTCCACTAGATTAGATTGCTCAAAGCCTCATCCAGCCTGGCCTTAAACAATTCCAGAGATGGGGCAGCTATAACTTCTCTGAGCAACCTGTGCCAGGGCCTCAGCACCCTCACAATGCAGAAGTTCTTTCTTACCTAACTGTGCCATCTGGCAGTGTGAAGCCATTCCCCCTTGTCCCATCACTCCAGGCCTTTAGCCCAAGTCCCTCTCCAGCTCTCCTGGAGCCCCTTCAGGCACTGAAAGGGGCTCTGAGGCTCCTCAGAGCCTTCTCCAGGCTGAACAATCCCAGCTGTCTGTCAACAGCAATTCCAGTCCTGTTAACTGTACCTTGGAGCAAAGCTGATCTGCAGAATCTCTCTGGTAGGTGCCTCCCCTTCACGTGCCTCCAGAATGCCTTCAGTTGGGAAGATGGAAAATACTTCCACAGCCTTAGGCCTTTTCTGCTCATCTGCAGTGGAAGGGGCAAATATCAGCCACTGCCACACAAGACCCTTTGTGTGTGTACAGCAAGGAGCACTGGTGGCAATGCACCTCCTTGCTGAGCAAGTAATAAATCATGTCTCACACTGTCAGAGGGTTTCTGTGCATGTGCCCAGACTCTGCTTTCATCTTCTAATCAAGGGCAGTGCTCAGTGGTCTCCACATTGAAATAAGAAGGGCCTGATCATCTTTCCTCTGGAGCCCATCTGTTATTAACATCATTAGGCTCGTGCCCAAACTAAACCCATGAGGAGCTGCTGCTTCTTGCTGCCCCTCAGGACTGATTTATAAATGAGCAGAGCAAGAATTGTGAAGGCTGAGACTCTAGCCTTTGGTTAGAAGTGCAGTAACTGCTGCAATCAGTAGTGGTACAACAATGTCAAAAAGGGAGATGAAAGAGAGGAGGGGAAAAGCCCACATCAGTGAGAACAAAAGCAGACCATATCTGTTTGTACCTAAGATCATCACATATTGCCTCCATTCTGAGTGCATAGTCTTAATAAAAACACTGAAGAGTGAGTGAGACTGCAACAAGGAGATCAATTGCAAAACCAGAATACCCAGCAAAGCAGTCCAGCAGCTTCTGCAGCTGCTCTGGTTATACAGGAAGACATGTTCTGTCTTGGTCTGTGCAACAAAGCAGGACTGGAAATCAAACATGTCACAGGACAGCTCCAGGACTGGAACAGTCAGGTAGGCAGTCACTGGCACCAGCTGCAAAACAGGGGAAAGAGAAAAGAGAATAAAATCCTCCTCATTTTTATAGGGCTTTAGTAATTTCTGCTCTAGCTGGATCATTCTTACCCCCAGCCACTGAATCAAGAATCATTGTTCTGTGTTCTTTCACAACAGAGTCAATGTCATTCTACAGCCTCAAGTGAATTAAGTTGCTTGTTGTTACTTCTCTGGCACAGGCTTTCAAACCAGACACTGTGGTCTTAATGAAGTAACACAGAGTGAACATTCTCATTTGTTTTTAGGGTTTTCTGTGGAGCTGCAGACATTACAGCATCTCCTGGTCCCTCAGGAGTGTATATGGCCCACTGTGAGTCATTCAGTTTGTGCAGATTGCCCAAGATTATGATTCAGTTGACTGTATCACAGATATGGTGCTCAGTCTTACACAGGTCATGCCTCAGAAATACCTGGTTTGAAAAGAAAATAGAAGTGCTGCAGCATACTGGGATGCTGAAGGCTGGGAAGGGGCTTACAGATTTCTGACTGGAAGGAATCAAGCTTTAAAAGCATGAGGGCTTTGACCACACCACAGGAGGACTCAGGAGCCTTTCCAGAAGCCCTTGGGTGCTGCAGGAGGCAGTGCCTGGTGACTCAGGCATGGCTTGTTCCCTGAGACAGCCCTGTCCCCTGTCTCAGAGTCATCCTGTGACTGGGAGTGTGTCCCTTTGAGTGTCCCCAGGCTGCCATGCAGAGAGCTGGGGTACCAGCACCAGGGTGTGACCCCAGCCTGCACAGCCCACCTGGGAGCCACCTGCAGCCTCAGCACAGAGCAAACCACAGCCATTTATTTACCTGGATGACCCCATTTACTCCAGAGCTGCCTGTAATTCCAGGCTGAGTAAATCCTAATCCATGTCAGAGATGCTGCTGAAACAGCTCTTTCCCAGGGCCCAGAGATCCCATCCTGACCTTACCTGGGTAGTGTAGTTACTGTACTCAATGACCAGATTTTGATCAAACTTCAGCTTTCTCTCTCCATTCTCCAGCTGGAGCACTTGGCATCCAGGAAGCAGCTGGGTCTCTGGCAAATGTTGATACCTAAGTAAGTCCAGAGTTGTGTGGAATGACACTTTCACCTGTGGGAAGAGGAATTCTGATGACCATCACATAAGACAACACTGTGTGCAGGAAATCCAAAGTACACATTGCACAAAGGCCCAGGCTCACATTTTCCCATTGGAACCCAAAGCTATCATGCCAGCAGCCAAATTCCCACTGGAACAAAGCAATACAATTAAAGAAAAAAAACCCCACAGCTATTTCCTATGAATTCAGTACATGGAGATGGAGTGTAAAGGTGAACAGCTGATCTCTGAACCACAGGGGAGAAACAGTCTCTAGCAAGCTAAAGATTTTGAGTTCCTGAGGGTACAAACACCATGTTCCCAAAACTGTCTTAGACATGTAAATCCTCTTTCTTCCCACATGTGCAGAATTGAGAAGTGTGTGTCTCCATGTCAAAATGAACACAGCAAAATGAGAAGCACACTTCAAAAATGCAACAGTTACTCATTCTTTGCAGGTTACCTAATTCTCTACTCTGGGACTTTGTTTCCTTTAATGTAATTTGTACACCCAAAACTAATCAAATTTTCCTCTCCTTGCACTGCCTGCATCTAATTTAAGGAAATGAGGGAAGACTGCAGTCCTTGGAAATCTTTTAATTTGTCCAACATATATATGGCTATTGATTTAAGTGAGCTCCAAACCCACAGGGTTTTCTGCAGGAGTTTGCAACAGGTCAGGGTTGATGGGAAAAGCACACCAGGAACAGAAAAAGGTTATTTGCAGAAAAAATAATCTGCACCTGCAATATAGCAGGCAAAATGGCAGTAATTAGCATTTGCTAATACACCACAATTTCCCCTGAAACTGGGACATTTCTATGCTCGTTGTGTTTTTCTGTGGTTCATCTGGGCCACGCTAACACACCAATTACTAAACTCCCTATTCTGGCACAGGAATATTATTATTTTTGAGCCTACCAGCATGTTTTGCTGTGGACAAAGTACATGTTGTGGTTGCTGTTCCCTTTCCTCCTTCTTGCTGTGGGATGTTTTGGTGCTCTTTTTGGGATCTCTGCTGGAGAGGCTGAAGGGTGTAGAGGGCGTAGACAGAAAGAGCCTGAAGTACAGAGGAACCTTGGTGCAATTCATGAGTTTCAAATTCTGAGTAATTACTGAATCTGTCAAAACCTGGGGGAGAAATGATTCAGAACTGGTCAGTTTTAACTCCCTGGAGAGGTTTGTGTTGCTCTGTCTGGTCATGAAGCACCAGCAGGGATCTGAAGGATTTTTACCCCAAAACAACCCAGTATTTCCTATCTGTGTTATTGAACATTTCTTGAGTGAAAAACCAAAACAAAAGTAACATAATAAAGTCTAAGTTTTCGAGTGTCAAAGGTCACAGCAACTGAAGTGACTCATTTTGCTTTTGGACCTTTATGTCCTGAAAAATCAGAACTTATTTTTCTACTTACAAACTCCTCTGCAACAAAAGCAAAAATTGAATAAAACAGATATTGTCTGAGCTCAGATTTTTCTTATTCCTGGCTGATAGTTACTTGTAGTGCTTTTTTTTTTGTTCCCTATCTTGTTATGAGCAATGTAGAAAATGAGGCTACTGGTGACTAGGATGCATTTTCACAGCCATGTGCACACAGCTCTGAATTCTCCCTACAGCACAGCAACTGTACCTTGGAGCAAAGCTGATCTGCAGAATCAAACCAGCCAAATACATCACGGGGGGAAATACTTACTCCACAAAAAGGCCTAGCAGGTAGGAGATCACTCGCCACGGAATAAAACACCATTCCTCTGTCGTGATCCATCTCCACTTCTAACCTGAGTGCAAAGAAGCAGGGCAGGTGACAGCCCTGGGCCAGGCTGCCCCATCCCATGGGGGTGCCAGCTGTGAGCACCATGGCACTTACAGGGGATGCCTCAGGACAGCCTCCATGTGCACTCGGAAGGGTGGAACTGCATAGCCATCCCTGCGCTGCACCTTGCTGGGCACGGTCCTTGCAAGCTGGCAGCAACAGGGAAACAGGGAGCATGTGGGAAATGGCAGCACCAAACCTGCAATGCTGCTTGGAGCCTGAGAGGCTGCCAGCCAAAACTGGATTCTGCTCAGCAATGCTGTGCCTGTTTGTGAGACATGATGGAACAGCAGAGGCCAAGCAGTAGCTGATAGAGCTGTGGGGGGACACAGAGCTAGGGCAGGTTTAGATCAGATGTTGGGAAGAAATTCTTCACTCTGGGGGTGGTAAGGCCCTGGCACAGCTTCCCCAGAGAGGAGAGAAGCTGTGGATGCCCCATCTCTGGAAGCATTCAAGGCCAGTTTGGATGGAGCATGGAGCAACTTTTCCTGGTTAAAGATGTTGCTGCCCATGGCAGGGAGATGGAGCTAGATGGTCCTTTTAAAGCCATACCATTCCAGAGCTCTATTTTTCTATATTTCTTTCTTCAGGAATAAGGATCATTAGGGTTGTTTTTTATTGAACATTCTATTGTCATTCATTCAGGTTACCTTGCACCTTTGCAACAATTCATGTCAGAGAATTGCTGAGCCATTCATAAAACACTGTGCAAGCCTCACATCAGCAGTTGTTGAAGAGGAAGTTTCCCAGAGGAGAGCTATGCTGTCCAAATTCACACAGGAAGGTAGATGCAGAGCCAGAACAGGACTCAGCAGTCCTGAGTCTCACTTCCATTGTTAACTATTGTTATCAATAAAACCTGATGTTATGACAGCATTTCAAACCCTGGGCTTTTGCCTGGGCTCTGCTGCCCCAGACAATGCAAGAAGATGGTGACATTCCCACCCCAGAATGCTCCCAAGCTCAAAGAGAAATGCACCAGATGAACAACCCTGGTGAAGGAAGGATGTACAGGATAGCAGGAACAGGACTGTTTACACAGAGTGGCCAGGTAACAGCAGCCTGTACATAAATGACAGGAAGGGAAACGATATTCCCCGGTTACCTTTGGCCTTGCTGTGACAGTCGGTTTACCTTGTCGGCCAGGCTCAGGAAGCCCAGCACCAAGCCGTCACAACGCAGCTCAGCCTCGGCGTCCGGGAGGACGAGCGGGGTGAAGGAGATGTAAACGTCGCTGCTGCCACCTCCTGGAAGCACCTGAGGCCCGGAGAGAGCGTTTAGTGCAGGGACCTGCCAGGGATTGCACAAGAACCCTCGGGACTCGGCTGCCAAAACCGAGTTGCACAAGCAGCAAGAAATCCCCCGGGCACGGGCTCAGGCTTGCAGGAAAATGCCAACATGTGACAGCAAAACTGACAATTACTTCAACTGCAAATATCACTGTGGCCACCTTTTAGCATCAACAAATTTTAAGCACAGTCACAGAGCAACTCTCTAAGTACACAAACATATGTACACATCTGTTTGTTTTTAAAAATACCCAGTTCTGCCCAGTCTTACTCCCTGGCTACCTCAGGTGATTATTCCATAACTCGTGTATATATGAAACATTTTTTTAAGAGTTACAAAGTATTTTACAGTTCAGTTTAGTCTTGGCTGGTTTTTAATTTTACATGACAGCAGGGAATGTAATCACATGCACTAGCCAGCTGCAGTGGATTTTCTGGGATTTACAGGTTGACTAGATTCTGCTTTCTTTAGGTGAATTATGCAGGTTATGGTTAAATCCTGACATTGCTGCTGGCTACACCCCACATAATCTGCCTCCACAGTGAGGCACTTGTTTGTCTGACCTTTCTCAGTCTCAGCCACCTCAGAGCTGACTGCAGCTTCATTTCTGTCATCATTTCTTTTATGTAATCTTTAGCTCATCTTAACTTGTAACTGAAACCCTTTGGCAAAAAAATATTTAAAAATAAAATTGGCACACCGATGTTTTGGGCAACCCTGTCACTCATAGCCAGATCTTTCCAAAGCTGTCTTTACTTTTTGATATTCCTAAGGGATTGTGACACTGTGGCCTGTATTTGCACAACTTACTTGTGAAGCTCTGTGGGTTACAATGGTTTATCCAAGAGTTGTTTACAGAGCAGCCTGATTTCCAGCTCTGCATGTTTGCAAAGCTTCAGGCTGGATTGCTCCCACATTTCACCATGCCAACCCAAGAGAGAAGAGCAGAGGTGCCACTCTGGAGTACAACTAACACTAAAGTACAGTCATCAGTTCACTGCTCAGATGTAGGCAGGACACTTTCTGTTGACCTTGCAAACTCTTCTCATGGTCATGTCCAAAGCTTTCCAGCCTGATGTTTCACTGTTAAGTAGAGTCTACCTCAAACCAAACTCAAAGCTACCTCCTTCTCCTTCTCTGTCTCATCTGCCCTGCAGAAAATGTGCTACATCTAAGCCCAAAGAAAATGTGAAAGCTTACTGTCTGCCTTGGAGCAATGGAGTAGGGGCTGTCTGCAGGCACCCCTTCATGAGGTTGGATAAGTACAGAGACAATTTTCTCTCTTGTAGACTCCTGAGTGCTGATTTCTTTCTCTTTGCTGTCAGAGCCTGGAGGCTGCAGAGACACAGGGGTGGGGAATGGTTAAAACTGTTACACTGCAAGGGAGGAATGTGAGTGATGTGTACAGAAAACTGCTGCACTGGTCAGGAAGCATGGCCAGCTCCAGTTTCTTTTTGGCACAAGGGCTGGACACGTGGATGTGTCCTGTACATTATTTTCTCATCCACAGAGTAGTTCTCCTGACACTGTTCCTGAATTCCTTGGAAAATGTGCATGCTTGGGCCCTGTCCTACCTAGAGAAGCACCCAACCATGACACCTTTGGCCCATTATACCAATCAGCTCTCTGGGGCAGTATTGTTCCCTTTGTGCACAAGAAAGGTTAGAGCTGTATTCAAAACAACTGTGTATGCTGAGATGAAGCAGAGAAAATGTGATTTTAGTATCTTTTCTTTGAAGCTTTTGCCAGGGAAATATACAATATCCAGGGAGATACCTTCTCATTGTCACCCCCAGCCCCTCAAGACAGTAAATTGCCATAATATAATCAAACTTCATGTGTAATAGATGTTACCATACTCTAACAGAACCAATCCAATTTTTGCACTGAGACAAATACCTCCATATCATTAGCTGCAATTTGAAATTTGCAGGGTAGGTTCTGCTCCCTGACTACAGCACGTTGACACCAGAAAGCACCCATGAGAAAAGCAGAGCCAAATTAAGGAGTTTTAGTTATTTTAATTCTTTCATGTAATAGCAACAATGGTTTGCCAATGGCAGTGTTTTTAAGTAGTATTTCTTTAGCTTTTTTAACACTTTTAAGGAAAGCTAATTGCTTATAGCTCACCCTGCAAACAGATTGCTGATCCCCACAGCGACCTACCCACATATTGCGTGTTTGACTGCGAGAGGAGCTGACATTTCTTTTAACAATCCAGCTCTTAGTTACAAGCTCTATCTCCTGTTATTGTTTTCAACCCTTCATGCCAAAAAGCCCCATCATGTATCTCAGCAGCAGTATAAGAAACAGCCTAAGAGCTGACCTCATCTGTGGTTTCCAAAGCTGGATAAATGCTTCCACAGGGAATGGCAGATGCATCCAGCTTTAACACGACCTCTGACTCTGAGGTGCTACCACTCGATGCAGCCTCGTTTCCAGCCATGTCCACAGGAGGAAAAGGGTCTCCAAAGAACACCAAGAGGTCCACCAGCTTTTCATCATCTGGCTCTAGGTTGTAAACTTGCAAGTCCAGGCGGATGTCTGAATGGGAAAGGAAAAAAAACACAATTACTTCTAGTCAGCGAGAGGACTCGTGGCTTTGTTGGTACCAGAATATCAAGTAACAAATTTGTGTCTGGCAACTGGATTTGTATTAAGGTATATCTCTTAGGTTTTCCATGTTTGCTGTAAACTAAAATGATTTAAGAGCTTGCTATAGTTTGGTCACTTTCTATGTCCCAAACTATAATCAAAATAAATTATCAGTATTTTGTTTAAGCAAATGGATTTAGTAGAATTTAAAAAAAAAAAAAAAAAAAAAAAAAGGTGATTGACTACAGATAATGCCAGTAAAAAGCAGGTAGAACACCTGATTGATCAGGCTTAGTGTTGTGAGAAATTCATAAAAACAGGATGGAAAATCCAGAATCCCCAACATTCCAATGAGGGAAAACCCAGCTACATCAAGATGGGATGTGCAGTTGCATAGTAGCAACATGTTGAGTCACCCTCTTTTATATTATTTTTACCAAAACCATCTTCATTAGGAAACAAGTATACATGTTAAGGAGTCCTTCTACTTTTATTTCCATAAGGAGCACAATGAAAGCATCACTGCTTGCTGTACAAAAGGCATCCTTACCAAAGGGGGTGGGATTGTTGAGCCGGACCCTCCGAGGCACTGGGGACCCTCCTGAGATTTGAGTGCCAAACCTGGGGAGGGAACCTTGCTGTCAGTGCATGCAGGGAACAGAAGTTCTGAAATCACTGAAGAGTTGTTTAAAAGTGGAAACTGATCTGGCTGCCCTGGAGTGGCTTTCAGCTAAGGCATGGCCTACACTGTGAAGTTCAATATTGGTTTGTTTTATCTGTTTAGTTTTTCCCCAGTTTCTTCAGACATTTCAGAGCAACCATGTGCAGTGCTGGGGTTCCCCAAAAAACAACCCCTACCCTTCACCTCAAGGTGCAGATGCCATTTGCTCTATGAGAGGGTTGAAACCTTCCCCTGCCATTACTGACCTGAGGGCTGCATTTCTCCTGGTCCAGGTAAAGGGCCAGGGAGAAATGAGCTGTGGATGATGAGAATTGCCACCATGTGCCAGCTGCCATCTCCACAGAGTCAGATGAGGCTGCACTGGGTGAAATTCTACAACTGCATGCCCAGAACAGAGACTGCTGGCAAACTTCAGCAGTCTTTTATGCAGATTATTTTCTAATTGTGTTGGCAGAGAAAAATGTATTGATGTTCTAGAAGCAGATACTGTACTCTGACCATCACTTTGCTGACCTTTTCATTATATCACAGGATGGAACAGGTGTGTGTGTTGGCTGCAGTCCATTGGTATTTATTTCTCTGATTTGTCTGACAGTATTTTGTACTATACCTGATAATGGGTGGCTCTGGTTTTGGTCCTGTCACTTGCAGGAAGATTGGACAGCCTTTCACAGTCATTTGCATAGGAATTAATTTAGGTTGTAAGTCTCCCACCTATTAAAATTAATTTTTGCTATTAGAATCAAAGGAACACCTTAGTTCTCTATGTTATAATGTGTTTTAAAAAGACTGGATGTGGCACTTTAGAGCCATGGTTTAGTTGAGGTGTTAGGGCATGGGTTGGACTTGATTATCTTGAAGGTCTCTTCCAACCTCGTGATTCTGTGTGAAACTGATTGGATTTTCAAATATTTTTGTCTAGTTTCCTTTGACAGCCTCTAATTCATATGCTAACAACAACTCTTCTCAGCAGGAGAATGCAATACCTCATGCATTTATCAGCTTTCCTGCTGTTTTTCTACACAGCACAATCTATGGTATTGGTAGAGCAGAGCAGTGCACTGGCCAGCTCCCAAACAGATGTTATAAATCAAAACTACTCCAGTCATTTTCAAGGCACATGAAAACCTCCCAAGGTATAAACATGACCCCCTAAAACCAAACAATTGTTTCTTACATGTTGTTGGAAGTAGTGGTACATCAAGATCCACACTGAATTTTTACAGAAGTCCTAAAAAACTGAAAAAGTATTTCTAACAGAAAGGTATCTGGGAAATATAATTTGTGTAAATTCTGCCAAGGTAAAACTGAAACCCCACCCACCTTACAGACAAGATTATCCTGGTACTCTCCCCACATGTTGTTGTAAGCTGCTATTTCTATGGTGAGCTGCTGGAAAGCTTCCAGAGTTCCTGTGGAAGGCTGGATATAGAAAGCTGCTCCCTTCCCCTTAGACAGCAACGCTGCTGCAAACTCTGAAGGAACACAGCAAAGAAGCATTTCAGGAATTTTGAGGACATGGAACAAAGTTAGTCTTTCAAAGAACACACAGGACCATTGTTACAGCTGCCTTTAATCAGCTTAACCTCACTGACTTAGAAACCCTGGGATCATTCACACAGTTCACATTTATACCACTTTACCAAGTTCCCTTCTACAGTGGGTCTTACTCTGTTTTTTAGAGTTAGTGCTTGCCCAGAATATTTTACAGCAGGACAACCCTTCCAACAACCTGATCCAGGACTCTGGGATATGCAAGGCACTAACTGGTTACATGAAAAACTACTTTCAATTTGAGAAAAATAAGCTGGGGTTTGTATTGGATGTTTCTTGTTCCATTAGCAGCCGCCTGTTTCCCTCTGTGTGCTCTTCCATGCAAAGAATTAATTACAAAGAGCAAAGCCTTTCCACATTCTGAGTCACCTAGGCCTGCATGGAATCTGTCAGAACAGCATTTTTCTAATCTTATGCACTAATTCAACAGCTAAAAAGCTCTGTCTATGGAATAGATACCAAACTCTGGCAAGGTACCGATATGTGCAAGTTTTATTTTGGATACAGAATACACATCCACACTTCACAGCTTTTTGCTCCCATTTCCTCCTTCCCTCAGTCTCATCTGGTTCTAAATATTGTCATTTTTTAGTAAAACACATCAAAAATGACAGATGGGCTGTGCTGCAGCTTTTCAAAGTGGGGAGGGTATGGTAAAGGGCTTGAGGGAGAAAAGCCTGCTGCACGGGCATTGGAAAACTGTGTAGGAGAGGAAGAGCCAAACATCCTGCATGTCATCCACCCTGTGTGCTGGGAGTGAACTGTCACCAGAATCACCAACTTTGTTTCATACTGTTGATTGCAAGAAAAAGATGAAGAAGAGAGAGAAAGAAAGGGAGGAGAAAAGAGAAAAAAGCAGAAGAGCAAGAGAGAGATTGACTTAATGTCTCTACAATGTGGGCTTTCAAACTCAGGAATGATCTGAGGAACTAAGTAATTTAACAATTTAGACTTCACCAGATACTCCAGCTGTGAAAAGATGTGTTTGACTGGCACATTTAGTCCTAAATAGGGCAGTCATCTGGCTTCCACCTTCTCTCCACTGAAGGAATTAAGTGCTATTTTCATACCTGACTTTACTTTTCTGGCTGCATGTTCTGTCACAGGCCCTCTCCTTTTCAACAGGTATCTTGAAGAGCGTGAAAAAAAACAAATCTGATTTCAGGTTTAATCCAGACCTAAATTAGTATTTGAGTCTTTATGCAGAACAGCAAGACTCACAGGCAGGCTCCTTGTTCTGGAGGCAGCAAACAGGCACTGAAATACTCAGCTTCCAGGGTGAATGGAGCACTGATTCCAGTGGGATTTGTAAGAATCAGCTGACGCTTCACAACATCTTTCAATGCAACTTCAGACCCAAAGTCCAAAAGAAGCTCACATGGGCTTTGTGGCATTTGTCCTTCATCACTGCCAGAAAAAATAACAGTACTATTTAGATGTGGTTCTTATTTTCTTATGCCACAGATGATTTCAGGAGATTTAAAAATGTGCAATGTGGTTGTGATGCACAGTGTAAAAGGACTATGCAGTCTATGATTTTTGCCATCAGCATTTTCTGCTTTTCCTTTTTTCACTTCTACCCATAAGGATTTATTTATTTTTATCCTGTATAACATGCCAGTCTGTCAAATTAAAGACATATTTACATATATGAAAAGATATGAAAAGATGTAAAAATGAGCACGTTCCAAAATATAGTCATCATTCTATGTATCAGAAAAATAAAATAAAAATCAGTCAGATATTACCTGTCAACTTCACTGCCAGAAGGGACTGAGTAGGTGACATGTAGCCCCTTCACTTCTCCAGAAATGCTCAGAAAGAGGGGTTCAGCCATGTCCTCTATGCTACAGGAAAGCATGAGGTCTTTCAGCTCACCCTGAGAAGCAAAGAATCAAGTTTCCTTGTGAACGAAGCATATATGACAGAGGAAAGGCAGACTCTTTAGGGTATTTATTTTTAAAAAGTGTGTAAACTTCCCTGGATTAAACCCAGAACAATAGAATTGTGAGAAGTTTTACTGAATTTTTTTCAGTGTATTTTCTGCAGCATCAGAGCTGCTTGGAAGGAAGGCAGTACTGAGGTAAAAAATTGTATTGTTACTCAACTTTGTACCTGCAGCTGTCTGTGAGTCTAAAACTGCTCCATTCCTGATTTCTGACATAATTCCTATACTCCAAGTATTGAATCATAGGATCATTTAGATTGGAAAAGTCTTCTAAGATGATTGAGTTCAGACATTAATCCAGCACTGCCAAGGCCATCACTAAACCATGTTTCCAAGTGCCACAGATACATAATTTTAAATACTAACTCTGATAGTACTGAACACCTACTTTTAAGCAAATAAATGAAACCTAAGTCTCCAGTGAGTGTAATGGGAACTAAGACAGCATATCTACAGGAAGATCCTGTATTTAGCTGCATTAGCTCAGCTGTTTCAATGACCTTGTAAAGTCTTTTTCTGAATTCCTGGAGTTTGTAAGCTCTGCTCCTGTATTTTTCAGGCTCTCAGTCCCATCAGCCCCTTTTAAGTTTTCAAATACCAAAATGTTATGAGCTTAGCTGCATTCAGAAAACCAAATATACGCTGCATTCAGAAAACCAAATATTATATATGCCACTCTGCTCTGTATCATTCATTTATCATCAGATAATCCAAAGTGAGGATCTGTATGCTCCAAGAAGAGTGGTAAGCATTAAGAGCAATTGTACAGGACTTCAAGAAAGGAAGAAAACAGGAACAGCTGAGATATAAAGAGGCAGGGTAGAAACTGCACACCATGTGCACTTCTTCAATTCTTGCCTTCAACTGTGCTACCTCTAAAGAAAAGCCATTTCAGAGACACTGTATGGGAAAAAGAGGACGTGGCTTTGTACACAGAATTCTTTCCTTTTGCCAGATGGAGGTGAGATGAAAAAGCCAGTGCTGATGTTTTATAAAAGTGCATCAGTTTGTAAACTTACCACAGTGTTAGCTGACATCTCTATGCAGAATTCCTTCTCTTCATTTGGGCCTAAGGTGCCACTGGCAGGGGACACCACGATGGAGCAGGAAGCTGCCTGGCTTCCAGTGAGCTGCCAAACAGAGAGGACATTCAGCTCATGCTGATTCTCTCCCACTGTCTCTTCTAAAAAGACCAAGCTACTCTCAGGCTTAGGATACTTTCAGGCAGCAACACCTACAGTTTGTCAAGACTAGCTTTACAATTCTCCATGTGTGATAAGATCTTCATGCCTACATCGACTCCAAGTAACTTCAGGCGCCCATCTGAGGCTGCTGGGCTGGGAGCAGAGTCACTGTAATTCCTCTCACGTTCCCAAGTTTTTCCAGGGTGAAGCCAATCTATCTGATATCAGAGCAGCATCCCACATGTGCCTCACTCCTCTCCTCTACAGAGGTGGGGGAGGGACAGTCCTGGTGTTGGCACCTTCCCTAAGTGACCAGCATGGAATGTACCCAGAGCTTCCACTCTTTTGTTCACACATTAACATCACATATCAGGAAAAATGCTCAACATATTCCTTCTAGGCTCCAGCTGCTCCAAAGTGTTTTCCTGTAGGTCCTATACCATGCACATGCTCTGTTAGGATCCCTTGGGCACCTGAGTGCTTTTATGCAGGCAGTTGAGCTGAACCCTGGCTTTCAGAGTAGCTCTGAATGACCAAGGCACTGCATTTCCATTGACTGAGAGTTCAGACCACAGCTTAAATACTGATACTAAATTTGGGGCTCCTACTCTGTAAGCTGAATCCCAGTCAGAATGTGAAATTTAAGCAGAATTCAGACACAATTCAAAAGCACCATAATTTCTTAGTTTTACTAAATTAAATGCAAACCCTAAATGGCCAGGGCACTTTGTTTAATACTCTGGTGGCTTTACATCTTATGACCCTTTGTATCTGCTCACCCATTCTGCCATAGATCCACAGACAGTAACAACATAATGACATCAACTGGTAATTAATCTTTTAATAAAGGTTGGTCTAAAGCTGAAGTTCTGCTCCCAAGCCAGTAACCAGCAATGACTACTCAAAAGATCATCAGAAAAGCTTTTAAGAATAGTCATTATTTCCTACAGAAAATGCAATTTCCATCCCTGCTGTATGCTTAATTAGAAGAACATTTACCTTTCCCCATAAGTATTTTGCTGGCAGCAGTGTCTGGTTAAAAAGTTTACTGGTTGCTTTGACAGGAACTCCAGTATAAATTTCAGTGAATACTAGATGACTAGATATCAGGCACGCTTGGGGGGTCTGAACTTCAACAAAAACAGGAAGATGACTGGAAATAAACACACAGATGGTCTATTGTTATTGTTAATGAAACGTGCTAGACATAAAACAGCATGCTGGGAAGAATGATGTTTATGCTTATTTAGCAATATTAGAAATTTGATAGTTCATTGATAGGTTACACAACCCCACTCTGAGTTCATATTTTTGTTGTAGGAGAGAAAACTACCTGAAGTGAAAAGCATCAGGAAAAACAAAACAAATGCTGCTTTTCCTCCTTACCTTCCTTTTCCATTTTCCACCTCCAGTTCCAGCACTGTGTGGAGACGCTGGCACTGCAGTGATGTGAACTGGACTGAAACTGTGCACAGACCCAAAGGAGGTATTTCTCCAGCTGATGGCTGGATGGTGAAGGTGGATACCTGGGAGATGAAAGAGAAAACAGAATTTTTTTGACATGTGCAAAACAAGGGTAAAATGCTGAAGCCACACAATCTAATTAGGGCTTCCAAGTGTCTTAATTCTTCCTCAGACCTGCTCTTTCTCTCTGCCCCTTGAGTCACACCTGGGTTGATGTCAGGAAGCACAGTGGCAGCTTTGTGGGCCTGGCTACACAAGGAGGCAGGGCTTGGCTTCTGAGAGAAGGGCAGCCAGAGCCAAGGGCACAGCAGGGTCACTGTGCATGCACTGACAGGGAATGTGAAGGAGAAGCAATCAGCCTCAGCAGCAGCACCTGCTCCCAGGCAGCAGCAAGCTGCCAGCACTGGGAAAGGTTCTTGGACAGAAGGGTGAGGAAGGAGGGTTGGGAGAGCAGAAACAGGAAGAGCTTCAGCAAGGAGTGGGGCTCAGATTCTTGTCCAGGATGCTGATGTGGATGTGTGGGAGAAGGGTTCAGCAGTCTCAGCTCTACTAAAGCCTTAAACTCTTACTTATATCAGCAGCAGCTGAAATCACTGTCATTCAAGAAATACTCCATGTCTCTTTGGATCAGGCTGGCAGGGATTTGTAACAAAGGGAAATAGGGAAAAAATTGTAAAGAAGCATTCCATCTCAAAAGAACTCATGCACTTACGAAACTGTGCAGGAGTCACAAAAATTAGAACTTCTGATAGATGGAATGAATAATATAACTCCTAAGCAGAAGAAATAAAATAGCTAAGGAGGGAATACAGCCAGCTGTAGCAGTGACTTACCTCTTCATTCCTTTCAGCTAGAAAAACCTGGCTTTCTTTCATTCTCCACTGTGCTGGCACCTGACAGAGATTTTTAATCTCAAAGGTTCTTGACACAGTCTCACCCTGCTTAGTCAAACCAAACCGGAGTGATGGAACATCAATACAGAGAAATGGACCCTAGGACAGCAGGAAACAGACATCAGAATGGATACATCTGCCCAAACTGCCTCACTAAGAAAACATATATTATCTAGGATTAACATCTGATTTCACAGAGAATAGCAGAAAGCAAATGCACTGTGTAATGCAAAAAAATTCCGTGTGTCATAGGAATATCAACATTGGCTCAATTGTCACTACAGCAAAAGTAACTCCTGTTTGTAACTACTTAAGATTTCTTGAGCCATTTAGAGGCAAAAAAGCTTTATTTGGACAATGGCCACACAGTTCATCCTCCTGCAAGACTGAACTGTTCCTTACCTTAAAAGCAGCCTCAACATGCAACACAACTGGCTCTGGACATGGCTCAACGTGACACTGCAGGTTACGGCTGATGAGCCCAGGCTTGCTTCCAGAAATTGCCAGTACAAATTCACAGCATTTATTCACATCTAGAAGAGAAAATATCAGGCTCCTGTCTCACATTTTTTTGTAAGAAACCACCTGCTTCAAGCTGTTACTGAAGCTTCTGGAATCAAATTAAGTGTCCTGCTGGCTCCAGGGGGCTGGGGATCAGGTAATTTTTCATTATAGTGCTCTGTGACTGTCATAAATGGATACAATCAATTACTGTCACGTTTTTCATTAATTACTGCTCACAAGTCACAGAAACTTTACCTATGACACCAGTATGAGGTTCAACTTCCATGATCTCACAGACTGTGATTTTCTCCCATGTGTACTTGATCAATGTTTTGCTGTTGTTCCACAGCTGAAACAATTAAATCAATGAGACAATTAATGCACTTTAAGCTTTCAGAGCAACAAGTCAATTTGCTGAGAGCACTGATACTGATACTGCAAGCTGGGTTTTGTGAGTCATCATTTAACAATGTCCCCTTCACATGGGTGAAGGTGCTCCCTCAAACCTGAAGAAAATCCATTAACAATTCATTCCAAGAATATTATCATATTTGAGACTCTTAAACTTCCCCATTTTTCAAAAATGTAACAGAATTTCTAAACATAAACTGAAAACCCTTTGAGTGCAGCTTTTATTTTTTTTTGCCAAAGGCTCTGTTTGTGAGGGAGATGCAAGCTCTTGAAATGTTTGGCCTGCTCTTCAGATCTAGTCAAAATATTACTTCTTAATTACAGCAAATAACTTTGTTCTCTGAAGCACAATTATCTCTAAGCACAGTTCAAATTCTTTTCTTTTTAAGACTAAAAAAAAGGAAACTGCAAAGGATGTTGTTCTATTGTCAGTAAGTGGCTTAATTACCTCTATCACATGTGCAGCTATACTGGATTACTGGGAAGTATGAAATGGCTGCTTTAAATTGAAAAAAATAAATTCTAGGAAAAGAAATCAAAAAACCAAATGCTGATTACCAGGATCTCTATGAAAAAAAATGGGAAAACCATTAACTGGGAAATGTCTTCCTGCCTGGCTCTTGCTAACAGGCCTGTTTTTCCCAAGAGAGTCTAAGATCAAAGGATCCTGAGTTGTAGTGAAGGGGATGCTGTGTGAGGGGACAATTGCAGCAGCATTCTGTCCCAGAATGGCCAAAGAGAAATTACCAGAACCTGCAGGAAAGAATAACATCTAGTAAGCTGCAGCATATGTGATTTTTGTAGCTCTTCTGTGCTTCCTGTAGCTCTTTGCATGAACAGTGCCTCAGTTATGAACTAATTTAATCACCCATTGACTATTCCTCCCAGCTGGAAAAATTTTTACTCTACAGGAGTGACAAAGTGATAAGCAACAGGTTAGTGACCCAGAAAAACATTGAGAAGGAGTCAAACTCTGTGGTATCAAACTGGAGAGATGAAAAAGGAACAAAAGCTGCTGCCTGGAGTGTAGGGCTGAGCAGGCTGGGGAGAGAATTTCAGTGCAGACACTCCTGGAGTCATGGCCTCCTTTAAAAACATTTCAGGAAAACTAAAATAATACTGAGTGTCTGATATCTTCTAATAACACCTTTGACATCTAGTGACACAAACCACATGACAACAGTGAAGTCAAAAGCACACAAACCTTAAATGTTTTCTTGACATTTACACCAATGAAATTTTCTCCAGGGATAATAATGGCATATGGTTCCAGAAGAAGATGAAATGGTTCTGTTGAGCCTTTAACTTCTATTTGCAGTGCTATCACATCCTCTACTCTGCATTCTGGGATGTTTTGAAACATCCCCTCTTCTACTAAACTTTGGGAGGAAATATGGTAGAATCAATAAATACGTTAAACCAGTGTTAAATTGGATCCTGTCTCTTAATTGCCAGATCAAAACTGATAACCATTGAAAGTTTCTCAAGTTAGTTTCACTGTCTGTGGGCAATTAGCACAACCAATTAAAAACTTCATTAAACTTTAAGGTCTTCTAGTTGTCCCAGTCTGTCCATGAACAAGTATGTAAGTCACATAATGCTGTGACAAAGAGTAATAACAGGAAACCCAGGAAAATAAGCAGACAAAATGACAGCATTATCTTTTTCCAAGAGAGGAAAAGAAAGCTAGGGCCAGGCATGAGGGAGGATTTCAGAGATGCTCTTTGTACAACTACTTGTGCAGATAATATTCTTTATACTTGTCAATCCATCATCACCAGAAAGAAGAAAAATCCCAGTAACTTAATGTAACAGAACAGATAAATTGTGGTTACATATCTTACTAGGAAATGTTTCTCAGCTTACCAAGGTGATTCTGGGATGTCCCTCAGTACCATCTGAATCACACTGTGATAACTCTTCAGCTGCACAGATGAAGGAGAAAAGGATTTTAGAGTCAAGTAATCATTTATGTTGAAGATCAAAAAAAGATGGAAAAGTTGTTTACATGTAAAGGATAAATGATCATCATCAGAGTCCTAAGATCTGATAAACAATATTCAAACTCTGGAGTTACTAAAAGAAAACATGTTTGACTGCAAAACATTAAGCCAGATTCTGATCTCATGGTGTATGGTTCCAAGAAAAACACTCATTTTTGACATGCCTGTTATTATTTCCCCTGTATATTGCATACTACACACAAGCATCTGTAAAGATTTCCCAAATTAAGATCAGTACTGCTGTGCTAATTGAGAAGTTTCTTCTAACTGCTCCAGAGTATTCAGCTGAATTGACTATCAATCTGATCTTGAGTAAGAAACATGACTTTTCCATCATGGGAAGAGAAGGTCTTCTGTATTCTAATAGAGGGGGGGAAAAGAAACACAGAAGCAGGCCTCAAATCTGAAGGGCTATGCAAAAGCTTAATTTGTTTGTAGACAGATACTGATTTTGATGTATATTTTAATTCAATATATATTCTATGAACTAATTTTTTCTCTTCCATACATATTTGAGGTAGTTCTTATGTCTGTCAACCAACACAGCATGGGACATTCCCACTCTTGGGCTTTCTTTGGATCAGGTTTCTCCAAATACAGCGAGCTCATGATCTTTATTTACAGGGACAGGGGAGTAGAAACTGAGAGAACAGTCCCTGGGACAACTGCATTCCAACATCCTTGCACCCCTCTTTACCCACAGCTGCACACAGCATGTGTCTGCCAAAGGTTCCCTTTAATTCACCACTCAGCTGTTCATAGGACCCATTTCAGGCCAAAAAAACTACAGCTGGAAACACTTTAAATAATCAGTGTTCGTGAAACCAACTTATTTAGGCTGGAGTAGGTACAAGGCCCATCCCCCAAGGAGAGGGGGAAGGGTCAGGAGCTGCTGGAGGAGCTGATAGAGGGGTGAGGGTGGTAACTTCACCAGCCAGCACAGCTGCAGTGTGAGGATGTGCCCACAATTTCAGTGTAAAATTAACTGTGTCCAGTCAGCCCCCAAAATTACATGAGATCAGAAACTGTCTCTCATTTTGCAGTCAAAACATGTTTTCTTTCAGTAACTTTCTGCGTTTTGAACACTGTTTATCAGAGCATAGTACCAGCTAATTAAATTTAATTTAGAAAAGTTGCACAGCAAGGATTTTATGACTTGAATAAAAATACACAGCTGGAGTTTGTAGATAGGAAGGAATCATAAACCATACCTCCTGTGGAGTGTAAGTCAGAATAAACTCATGATCTGCCCAGGGAAGCAAAACTCCCTGCTCAGGATTTAGGGAGAAGGCTGACTCTGGGTCTTGACTGTGTTTGACCTGTGTAAAGTCTGCAGTTTCTTCTGGTATTAATGGTTTCAGATTAGGCTTTGTTATCTGCCAGAAGAAGGGAAGTTCTACATGGCTGCAAAGAAGTCAATAAACAACAAAAAAAGCTATGATTTAAAAAAAAAAAAATCAATATTTTTGAGTAAAATATACTCAGAAAACATTCAGATCCTTTTTCCAGGTAGGAAATTCCTCTCTTCATAGATTACAGGGAATTGACTTACCAGTTTATGTGAGCTGCAAAGCTTCTGAGGCAACATCAAGTCAGAGTAAATAAACCATACAAAGAACATGCTAATATATGAAAGTAAATTCTATAAATGTGTAAGATAACACTTTCTTGCCTTATTTGAACTTGTCATGTAATCCAGCTTTTAGAAACTCTACAATTCTTCTTTCAAAGATCTGGGATGAACAGGACCTTTCCTGCTGACACCAGTAGGTTTGCCTTGGATCACTGCTGGTGACCTACATCACATTCTGAATTTAATCCAAATGCAAGATGTGGTCTTTAACATGTCAGCAAACACAATGTCTCCAGATAAAATTATAGTCATGGCTCTGCCCCACTCTCTGCAATCCAGAAAAGGTTGCTTAACTAGGTTGTTTCAGCAGAAGAGTATTCCATGGACTGTCTTCATGGGTTTGAGAATCTTGCTCATGCTGACCTCAAAAATTCTGTCTTAGTATGGCAGAGGAAAAACACTGGAATTTCAAAGTATTGCTGATAAAACTGGACATTTACAATTTCTTGTATCACTTTCTGTAGCAGGTTTCTTCTTCCCACTTCTGTGGAACTTACTCTCAGCCTGGCCAGCTTTGTTTTATACAAATGCTGACACCAGATGTGCAGGGAGTGCTGTGGTGATTATAGCACAGAGAAAATGTGGAAATTGGCACAGTCACATCCCTTGTCAGTTTACAACATCCAGTTCACCAATCACACTTTCTTTACCCAAACATCAGCCTGTTCTGGCATTATACATGTGTGATTTCCAGGCCACAAAATAAACTGCCAGATATTCATTGCTTGCAAACAGCAATTTACATTAATGGTCCTAAAGCCTGCACTGACCTTCTCATTGCTTTGATGGTCTACAGCCTCTATCTGCTGCATTCATGCACGAGTGTACTTCTGTTGAAGTCTGATTCTGAACAAAATCAGGATGCCACTATGTTCAGTATAGTGTAATTGTCCATAAGGAAACATTTGGTGACTTCAAATTGAATTTATATTTAAATCTGTAAGGACTCAATAGTAGGAACCATGTGAGTTTTAATGTGAGTTAATTACATTGGGCTCCCATTTTTATCCAGTGGAGTACAGGATGTATTATGACTTTTCTATGGGAGAGGTCTACAGACAGAATTTTATCCTTGGAAGCATCTATTCCCTGCACTATGAAAGGAAAATAATGCTTATCTCAGTTGCACAAGTATATATAGCAGACATTTAAAGTCAGATAAATCTCACCTGGGTCACCCTGTAATTATTTCCTGCAACCATGTATATTTATGAAGATTTTTGTAGATTTACTTCTATTGAAGCAAATATCTTGACCTTGGCTAATGGTTGCTCATAATGCTTGAACAATGTACAGCATTCCTTCAACCTTAATTACCAAACAGTAAGGAGGAAAAAGAAGCAAAGATTCTGTAAAAAGTTTATCAAGGGCATGAAAGTTTCTCCAGCTTGAGAGAGCAGAGTTTGCCCACATTGCAGAGCAGTACTCTAACAGCAGCTACATACGTGGAGTTCTTTATAACCACTGTCTTCTCCTTGGAGGTGTGTGGGTTTTGGGGCTCAAATCGTATCAGATGCTGTGCTGTTGCATCAGTGACTTCACCCAGCTGAGCTTTGCTTTCTCCACCTGTGACAAACAAAAGCTCCACAGCAATCAACTCTCCAACCCCTGGAAGAAATAATTAAGTATTGCTGTTTACCATCTGACTGTTAACAAAGTTCACATCATTAATAGCAAATATCATTAATGGCCATTATTGATTATATCTGGTGTTTCCTCAAGTTTCAGCCCTCCAATGTATTAATTGTCCAATATTTTCCTGATGTTGTGTTTATCAACATGTATTAACAGAGACCTTCTGTTCACAAATTTCATAGCTAGGGATTTCAGGGCCACAACCTCAGCTCACTTACATCAGCATGGTTTCACTGAAGTGAGCAGGGTCTTTACATTGGTGGACAACGTGGATTCCAGATGTTTTGAGCAGTATATTAAAGTAAAAATAAGCAGCAAATTAAGTATTTAAAAAAACCCAAAGTAAATACATGTGATAAAGTGATTTAATAGATGACAAACCAAGCCTCATGTTATAGCACTCACAGTTTGTCAACTTATCTTATTGACAGAAAAGTAAAAGAGATGAGTTGCACCTGGCAACTTGTTTTATTTTCTGCGACTCGGTGACGTTTTACATTTGGATGATTGCCTACTGAGGGTTAAGAGCTCAGTGTTTTCTGAACCCAGGGTATTCCATGCACTGGGAAGGAGCAGTAGTAATAATACAAAAAAAAAAAAAAGCCAGCAGGGGACACAGTATTTGCCTAATCCAACAACATAAAATGTTACCATCACTCCATGCCATCACCACTCACACTATCTCAGTATCTAGAGAATTAGAAATGTGCTAGAAACAAACCTGTGACTGTAACATAATTGATTGGATAATTATCACACAAAATGGTGAATGTTTCCTGTGAGGATTCTGGCAAAGAAGGGAAAAACACTACCTGAAAGAGAGAGGGAAACAGCAAGGTCTGTAACTGATTTCTCTCCTAAGACATACACTTCAGTTTGCAAATATTCCCTGAAGGACAGTCTTAGTAATTAAGAGTAACACTTGCAAGAAACAGAGTCATTTTTTGCTCACATAAACCCAAACTTGCAAGGTCCAGCCAGGTCATTTAAAATGATCTTGCCTGTTAATTTATTTGGTGAAGTAAAAAACCTTTCTAGAGCAGTTGGCACTAACCTCTACTACTGCATTCTGCCCTGGAGCTAGCTCCAAAGCAGCAGGCTGGATCTGAAAAGGATCCTGTATTACAAAATCAGCAGTGGCAGCCACCTAAGGTATTAAAACAAAAAAGAAAAGAAAAATAATAAATTCAATTGATCAGGTCGCTGTGTTTAAAACACAGATTTACCTGAAACAGGCAGTATACTACATCATCACTGTTTTACCTTTTACCATACATTTTTTTCACACATTTCAAAAGTGTATGACTCATAAACATGGCAAATTAAAAAAAAACCACAAAACCCCAGCTCCCTGCTTTATAATGACCTTGGTGAAAGCAGGAGGGAAAGTGCAGTCTCTGAAGACAAATGACAGTGTCAGAAGCCCTGATATTCATGTTCACAGCAAAACAGCTCTGCCTGACAGAGGGGTTCTGTTTCTCCATGCTTAAAACTCACTTTGTGTTGGAACTGTAAAGTCTCTGGAGGGACAACTTAGCCCATCTGCTCTTTCTCCAGCACCAAAAATGCCAATCTACTTGTCCCATTTTATCTCCTTTGTCCATCCCACTTAGGCCCTGGTTTGTGATGGGGAGCTGCAGCCAGAGCAGGACTGGATTGGATGGCTCTGCCTACAGGCACAGCAAGGTCAGTAAGGAATGTTTTTTTTGAGGAGGGAGAGGAAATTGCCTCAAGCAATGCTAGAACTGATGGCATTTCTATTTGCTTCAAGGGCAAGGTTAAAATTGGAGCCAGTTTTCCTTTCCCTCATCTATGCCTCAATTTACCTCTCCCCTGAGCAAGACAACCACTTCCACAGGAAAACCAGAGCACAAGACAAAGGTGCAGCCATCCAGGGAGACTGGTCTTGAAGATAAAGGTGAATTCCTGAAGGAATGGCACAAGGCAGATGTCTCCAGCAAGGCCTTATGACTTCTCTGCTAATACACCATGACTGGCTCAAAAGGCCTTCACACAGGGCACCTACACCAGGCTGGGTCCAGTATTCCCCTTCTAATCACTCACCCTGGGATCAAGAGCTGGCCAGGCTTTCTCTGGCATTATAGAGAATTTCCCAGTCCTAACTCCCTTATTTCTGCACAAAATTGCTGTTGTTTTTATTCCTCCAACAAGGCAGGAACCACAGTCTATAATGTCAGGCACTGCAAGGATAACAGAAAATCAGACTCCAGAGACAGGCAAGGCTGCTGATTAAGTAACTCTTTACAGACATTAGTGCATGAGAACATGCCAGGTTTTGCAATCCTAAACCTCCTCAAATTCTTTCCATTTCAAAGTTGGACAGTGTGAGATGTATATTTCTACATTCATCTTACATTTTAATGATGTAAGATGATCTTTCCTCCTCAAAGATTATTGAATGATAAAAAGATGATTTTTTTAGAAAAGCTTGGTGTAACAGGAAAGGTGAATTTACAAAAAATCAAAGGAAATTTTTTGCAAAAGTAATCCTGTTTGTTACAGTTGAGGTTAGATATCTGAGAGGTGCAGGTGTACCATATCCATATGTAATTAATTTCACATCCCATGAACATTAATTAATAGCATCAAATAGTTATAATTAAATCATAATTCCATAATATTTAGAATTAGTAATTACAATTGTGAGTTCAGGAATCAACAAAACACAAACCTAGAAATGTGGCCCCTACTTACTTCTATAATATAGTGAAAAAAAAAGAGCCAAAGATGGCAAGAACAAATAATGGAGGAAAAATCCAAGAGGATTACATTTTAATAACTAGTAAATCTATGATAAGTGAAAATGAGTTAGATATCAAAATGTAGAAACTGCACTGCCAATTTTTTCCACATTTGTTTTGTGACACAAAATTGAAGACAGTCAAATAAAAAAAAACAAAACAACTCTGCTTAACTTTAGAGAAATTTAGTATTTGGACACTACTGACATGTTAATACTGGAAGTGATACTTTAGCTTGGACTGGGATGACAAAAGGTTCTGATACTTGACTCTCCACTAATATATGATCTTCATAGTCTCCCAGATATTCAGGAATAAACTGGACTGTATACTGGCATGCCATCCCAGGAGCAATCATTCCTCCCTTTCCTGGATATTTTCCTTGGGGGGGGGGAAAAGAAAAACAAACAAAAAAAGGCAGAAAATTAAAAAAAAACCCAAAAAACACAAAAACCACCTCCCCAAATTGGCAGTAATATTTATGATCATGCATTCCTCTGGAAAGGTGCCTGTAAACTCCCCCCATTTATTGCCTAAGTCAAGCTGATAGAAAGGGATGAGCACAAGAGGCCTGACAGTGCAATCTGGGGATGTGAACACGTTCCAGGGAGCTCAAAGATTGCTTTGTCTGAAATATCCTCCTCAGAAACACAGAAAACAGTGAGGAGAAACTTAGAGACATTATCCAGTTTTGCTTTACCCCAAGACAAAAGGGCTTCCATGGAGGCATTTGACTTCTAAATACTCCTCCAGTTCCTGGGGTATCACAATCTCCTTAGGCAATCTATCCCAGTGCCTGGCTAACCTACTGTAGGAAAGATAATGTTCTTAATTTTCCTCCAACCCATCCTTCTTTATTGCAGTTATTTATTGTTACTGTTATTGTTATTTCTTGCCCTCTCCTCCTATTTTTTTTCAGTGTTCATCTGTTCCTAGAAGAATTTTGGATAAGACTCCATCTAGGTATTCCACAGACACATTTCAATCTACCACCACTTTAATTTAGTCTTCTTGAATTCCTCATTAGACCATTTAAATCTGCTTATGAGTGCATGTGAATGGCCCTAAGTCAGTTCTCAGTTTCTAAAGAACTGTGCACTGTGGATAACAGAACCAAACAGAACATCTATGGAAAATCTTTGTTAGAGCAGGTGAATTAGATTTTTTATGTGTTGACATTTTAAAAGGCAGAAGAAGAACCCTTACCTGGCCAAATGAAAAATACTGAAGCAGAGGGAGGGATAAGTCTTACATGTTGAGCTGTTGAAGTGATGTTCCTTAGTTCTATAGTCATCTTCATTTAAAAAGAAAATAAAATGCTCCATTATATTTTATCATCACTCATGAAAATATTTGCAATTCCCTGATGCTACTGCTAGGAGTAACAACTTCATCATCACAACCAACCCCAAAATCCCAGTTTATTCAATAAAGGCTGAATCAAACAGTACCAAAACAAAGCAGAGACTGAGAAGAGCCCATTTAATCTTCACTGTTTTGTGTATCAGTGGCAGATGGGAAGGAGTATCTTCAAGGAAGTTAAAGGGTCATAAATTCAATATACAGAAGAAACTCAGACTTTTATTAAAATTCAGAAAGGCTAAAGATTGGGTGAAATATGTGGATCATGATAGGACATAATTTTTCAGGAAGGCAGAATTAACTCTCTATAAAGAACCTTCTCACCTCATAAACCTGCCCAGCTTTATCATATGAAAACAGGACAGAAGGTGGATTGGCAAAAAATACAGGAACAAATGAGGTATCACTGAAAGATTTAAAAAACAAAAGATTATCTTACTGCCTGGTTCTCTAAATACAGATAAAATGAGAAATTGCAAAATGTCTCGTTTGGCAAAACCAAAATATCATACAGACATATTTTGTTATTAAGAGACTGTATAAGAAATTTAGCTCAAAATATCTCTTGGTTAATCCACAGCAATTCTGTAGTGGATCTCTGTGTGCTGCAGCCCAGAATCCACAAACTGTACACACTGCATACCCTTTAGTGTCTTCTGCTTTTCTTCTGGCTATGATTTCTTCCACTTTTTCTTGAGAAATTACAAGAGATTTGCCTCCATGAAGAGTATTGGGTGGGAAAAAGCGTGGGTTCTTCAAGTAATTCTGTCTTTTCTCAAGTCTGGAGAGGTACTCACTTAATTCCTCTGCTTTCCAGGACTTACTGTCTTTCATGACTCGTTTCTGTGAGGCTTTCATTTTCTTTGAAAAACAAGAGTGTACAGTGTGTTTTTGAGGATGAGGAAAAAGGGAGCTGCACATGTGTAATAAAGACACACAGCAATAAATATTGATATGAAAAATACAGTATTTCTCCTTTTTAACAGAGTACATATAATAAGTACTGCTGTTAAATCAACAATGGGTTAATCTTCACCCTTTGTTGCAGGAACAACAGGCCTTACAGATCAGACAGACTAAAACTAACTTGTAAAATGTACCTTACTCATGGTTTTAGCCTCAAGGCTGGGGTCTGGAGTCGAGGACAGAGTTGTCACACTGCTAGGTAAGGAGATACTCTTCTCCAGTGAAAAAGCACGTTGTTTATGTGTCCCTTTCAGGTATCCAGGTTCTGATTCTCCTGCAATTCAAAGAAAAAAAAAAATTCTTTTAGAGGAAGTATTTAGTCTATGCCTAAGTGTTTGAGTTTGTTGTTGGCAAAAATCCTCTAGAATTTAATGTAGGTTTAGAATTTATTTTGTACAAACAAAGCTTAGTAGTTTAATAAGAAAGCTTTTAGAAGCACTAATTAAACAGGCTGTGTACAGTTATATTACTCCAAGAAAGATATGTTAACCTTGTAAAGGATGTGAGATTTTTCATTTTGTTTGGAATTACAATGGGAAGAAAACAAAACACACATATTGAAATTCGTGATTAAGTTTATTACTCTGAAATGTTAGTTTTGACTTAACTGGAAAAAAAAATTAATGATCCTAAAACCTTTCATCTTGGCTCACACATTAAAAAAAGAAGTCTGGACATTGTTCCTTACTGATCTTCATGTGCAAATAAAACTAATATATTTCCAAAACTGGAAAACTTTAAACCCTAAATAAAGAATAAAATTTTATTTCACTGAAAATAGTTTTTACTTTATTGTAGCTGCTTCTCTTCTCTCTACAGAAGATGTAGTTGCAGCTTTTGTGCTAATGAAATTGGATAGAGATAGAACAGTCACTAGTACAGCTTTTTTGTGAAATGGAGAAAACTAAACAAATGTGCAACAATGATTAAATATCATTTTTAAGAACATCTAAACTCAGTAGTTTTGAATTTATAAATTCTATGTTGAGAATATGCCCTTAGTGGAATCTTATGCTTAAAATACTAGAGTCCCTCCTGCTTTGGAAGAAAACTATAAAAACATACTCAGATCTGCTACATCCTCCAACACTTCAATTATAGAGTATTCTAAAAAGTCTAAATTACTTTCTGCTTTAAAAGTTACCTTTTGGTGCTTTAGCAAGAGGTAATTTCTCAGTGATATAGTCCTCAGGACAGATTAAATTATTTTTTCTGAGAAGTTCATTATCCACAATTGACCGAAAAGAGGATGCCACTGCAATAGTAAAGCCAGCAAACAAAAAACAATAAATAAGTAAAATAATAGCCCCTAAAACCACACTGTCTTGATCAATCCAAAGTAATGTTGTTTTTACACCTCATCCCTGTGAGGTAGCATTTTTTATAGGAAATGATGTGATATGATATATTGTATATTATATTTTATAGAAAATAATATTTTAGAAAATAACCCGGTATTTCAATCTCAAGATTTAGACATGCATCTCCACAATTTTAAATTCAGTTTAAACCCAGCTAAACACCCATTGGAGAAATATTTTATCTGTTTGTTGCTGCTATATATCAAGGCATGTTAGCATGCTTGTAGTATTTAGGTGGAAACACCCCTCAATCCAAATTTAATACCTTGAACATGGCCTAGTTTTTTAGTTTCTCCATGTTAAACAGATGTTACTCTACTTGAACCTCTGCACAAAATCTTTCAAAGTTGCTCTGTTGATGTAAAGCCAACCCCAAGTTGGTGTCCAGGTACCATGAGCATGTACTGGGGAGCAACATTCCAGAATCCTCACCTGGTGGCAGCCCCAGTTTGTGGAAATCTTCCCCTGCCTCAATCTTCATCTCGTTAAGAACCCTTTCCTCTTCAGCTTTTGCTCTGGCCTGGGCCTGAATGATCTCTTCTTCTGCTTTGTCAGCTTCTGTCAATCGGCTCCTACACTCAGCCAGAAGCTGCCACGGGCATGGGTGAATAGAGAGAAATTTCAGCTGTTATAGGCAGATGTTTTCTATTTGTCTTTGAGAGGTAAACATAGACATATTAGTAAAACAACACTACTTTACAAGCATCAACTGGCCTGCTAAAACACTGTCATTCCAAGATGACACAAACCAGAAAAAAACACCTGTGGCTAAAACCATCCAGCATCAGCCTCCACTTTTATACACTGACAGCAGCTATTGGAGTGATGACAAGATAGGAAAGCTAGGCCACTGATCAGCAGGTACAGGGAAAAGTTTTCAGCCAATACAAAAGGCATTTAAAGGGCTACTGCTTTTACAGGTTGTACTGTGTGTTTGAAAACCCAACTAGAGATAATATCTACATGAAGGGTCATGTGAATATTAACCTACTTGAAAAGTTCTGTGGGAAACCGTGCTTAAGTAAATTTCCATTAAACTGTCAATTGTAGATTCAAGACCTGCCTTTAAATTTTATTTTACAGAAGATCTAAGTAGCGACTAAAGAGCTCCAAACGGACTTGGTTTGGATTTGTACCTTCTCCAGCTCATCTGTATAACTGTCTTGATAAACACTGTCTCCTCCTTGGAACTTAATCCAGCTTGTTGCCATGTCCACCTCAAAAACATCTCCAGTGTACAGGTCCTTAAAGGCACTAGCCAGCACATGGGAAATGTCCTGGGGAAAGAAAATTACAATGTTCAGAGCTTAAAGCAAGAGATAAGATGGGAAGAGATCACTGGGTGCATGCAAACGGCTGTAATTAGCAAATGGGAAAAGATACCTGGAAAGGGATGTGAGTGCAAACAAACACTGAGATGTGGATGTGTGAGTGCTGTGGGACAGGGCGTCTGTGCTGGCTGGCTGTGTAGGTGATGGTGATGGACACAGTCCTCAGTGTGCAAGTGTGTGTGATGGATTGTGCAGGGATGGGGCTGTGTCCGTGGAGACAGTGTGTGGGAGGGAGATACGAGCACTGTACACTGTGTGTGTATGTCAATGCTTGTGCAGGGCATGTGTTTGTGCCCCAGGCTGTGTGCAGGGGTGTGTGAGGCTTTTCCTATGGGATTTGTGTGTGCAGGGCTCTGTGTGTGTGAGACTGTTTGCAGGGGGATCTGTGTGTGCAGGGATGTGAGAGGCCGTTTGCAGTGGGGAATGTGTGAGGCTGTGTGTGTGTGAGGCTGTGGGTGTTTGTGAGGCTGTGGGGGTGTGTTTGTGAGGCTGTTCATAGTGGGGTGTGTGTGAGGCTGTGTGTGTTTGTGAGGCTGTGGGTGTGTGTTTGTGAGGCTGTTCATAGCAGGGTCTGTGTGTGGCTGTGGGTGTTTGTGAGGCTGTGGGTGTGTGTGTGTGAGGCTGTGGGTGTGTGTTTGTGAGGCTGTGGGTGTGTGTTTGTGAGGCTGTTCATAGCAGGGTCTGTGTGTGAAGCTGACTGCAGGGTGGTCTCTGTGTGATGCTGTTTACAGGGGGGTCTGTGCATGCAGGGATGTGTGTGTGAGGTTGTTTGCAGTGGGGAATCTCTGTGTGTGAAGCTGATTGCAGGGGGGTCTGTGAATGTGTGTGTCTGCGTGCCTCAAGGGTAAGCGCAGGTCTCTCTCTGTGTGAGGCTGTTTTCAGGGTCTGTGTGCAGGGCTGCGGTGCTACTGGGGGCTACGCTATTTGTGCCCGTACTGCCCAGCCCCGCTGCGTTACCTGGGGGTCGGGGCTGGGGCTCCCCTCAGCCGTGTCCAGCCCGGCGCTGGGCTCCCCTGGGCTGAAGCTCTTCTCAGCCATGTCCAGCCGGGCGCTGGGCTCCTCTGGGCTGAAGCTCTTCTCAGCCATGTCCAGGTCGGCGCTGGGATTCTCTGGGCCGGGGCTGGGGCTCCTCTCAGCCATGTCCCGCCCGTCTCTGTGATCCGGTGTGTCGATATTCGGGCTCTCCTCAGCCATGGCCGGCCCAGCCCCTCCTCAGGCTCCCGGCGTCGCCGTTGCCGAGTGACCGGGCAGGCGGGCGGGCACGGCAGCGCTGCCGGGGTAATGGCGGTGCCCCCTTCCCTCTCCCCGGCACCATCGCCCCTCAGGGCCCTGCGGGCGCTCTGGGGGGCTGAGTGCGGCACCCCGAGTGTCTGAGGGGCTCATACCCCGTCTCCTTCCTATCATGGACTTGTGATCTTTTAAGGACGAGTAGCCTCGTGACTTAATAAGAAATAAAATGTTGACTTGAAATCTACCAAGGGGGAGTTTGGATTTTGGGGGATTGCTCGCCCCTCCGCCGCTGTGCAGGTCGCGGGTTGGAGCTGAGGGAAGAGGCGAAATCCTCTCCTGATTGCCCACACGTGGGACGAGGAGCCTGGGCTCACCCCTGCCCCTGGAACCGGGCTGGGAGATGGGAATATTCATCATCAGCCCCTGCGCATCCATCTCCCCGCTCTGCCTGCGGCGCCCTGGCTGTGTACTCTGGTTGCTAACAACAAGCTCCGCTGAATCCAGTGATATTTTCCATAGAAACCATCCCGGTGTAGATTTTCTCCTTGTCCTGCTGCCTTTTTATTCTTTTTTTCTTTTTCCTCCCCCTCCTCCACTCTTTTTGCTCAGATTGAAGGAACCGGACCGTGGAGTCTGGGCTTCTCCATAGGGTTTTGGACAAGTTGGGCAATGTTACCCCCTGAACAGAAAATAACTATGGCAAAAATATTTTGAATTTAACAAAAGGTGTTATTCCACCAGCAGGTAAGCCAAAGGCTGTGAGTGTAAATCCCATGGCAACCAGGGGATCAGTTGAAATTCAACTTGGTCTTTTTAGGTATGTCACATAGTCTTGAGACTACAGGGTGTCACTAGCTTTAGGTCCTCAGCTCATCAAAGTCTATGTTTGGAATAAAATACCAAATTAAAGCCAGAGGCACTGCTGTGGTTTTAATTTCCCTGTGAAAAAGGGAAGCTTGCCCAAGATAAAGCTTGGCAAATTTGCAATATCCTGTTCCAAAGATTAAGGCAGAGAAATCACAGATGTCTTGACAAGGATAGGACCAGGTACCTGTGCTTTCCAATAGAAAAAGTTCACAGCTTTCATAGAATCACAGAATCACTAAGGTTGAAAAAGATCTCTAAGATCGTCGAATCCTAACATTACTCCACCACTGCTGAGATCTCTGCTAAACCCTGTCACCAAGTGCCACATCCACACGCTTTTTGAAGGCTTCCAAGGGGTGGCAACTCCACTACTGCCTTGAGCAGCATATTCCAATGCTTGATAAACCATTCAGCAAAGTTATTTTCCCTAATATTCAACGTAAACCTTCCTGGTGCAACTCAAGACCATTTCCTCTGTTCCTGCCCTTATTTCCTGGGAGCAGAGCCTGACTCCCTTGGCTGTTCCTTCCTGTCAGGGAGTTGTGCAGAACCAGAAGGTCCCCTCTGAGCCTCCTTTTCTCCAGGCTGATCTCCCCCAGCTGCCTCAGCTGCTCCTTGTGCTCTCAAACAATTTTGTTTCTGTGCAGGCTTGTAGGTTCTTGCCTTTAAGATTCGCTGCATGCACATTTAAACATGTTTCCATATTAGAAGTCCAACTTTTATGTGTTATTACAATTGATTTTAACATCTGTTTGCTAACTGGAATGTTAGTAAAATCCAGCATTTTAAAAAAGAATTCTTTCCCAGCCTTTAAAATGGTGACAGTAAAGCAGATGTTTTTGTTTAAAACAGTATAGAGGAGCACATGAAAACTGACTGTGGAAAAACTTTCTGTACTTTCATCTTTACTGTTTTTCAGTAACTTGCCAAGCACATCATCTCATCTTAGAAGCTGGATTTTGTTTTTCAAACTATAGTCCATAAAATCTGGAAGTGAAGGTGAGATCCATCTGCCCAGAAGCCAACTGCAGGATCAGAAGGAGGGGTGTAAACCACTATTCCAGAGCAATGCACAATTGTTTCCCATATGACAATGGGATATTTTTCCTTAGATTTCCATTTTTATGCCATAATCATTTACTCAGATAAACTTAAAAAATAAATACCATAGTTCCTATTATAAAACTGTTTAATTCACATATCTATATGTGTCACACACTCACATGATTGTATAAATATGATGAGCATTAAGAACGATTTGCATTAAATATCATCCTCTTTATCATCATTATATTTAAGTTCCAAAGGCTGAAGAGAGAGTCATGCTTGTAGGGAATGGGAAAAAAAAGAAAAAAACCTCAAACAGCAACTTTAGCCTACATTTATAGGCATAAATACACAGGTATAAATATTTATATGTGTAAATGTACACACTTTCCCCAACTGCCATGTATTTCTTTACCCAGGTGTTTTACTGTGGATTTTCCCTCTGTACTATGTAAAATTGAATTTTATGGTGAGTTTTAGGTGTGGATCTGAACAGACTCCCCAAGGCCCCACCTTGATGCTTGTTGCAGTTTGGAGCACAGGGGGATTTTTCTTGGAGAAAACTAATCTGAAACTGAACTCTCCCAGATCACCTGATCTGCTCCATCAGCTAATGGGCTCTCAGTCTACAGGACCAGGCCCAAGTTAATCTGAAATAAAATATGTCAAAATGCCTGTCACAGACCTTAGAGGAATCATAAAGTCTGCTAAAATACATATTAATCCACTTTTTAAAGCAGTCTTCCTGTCTTGTCAGGATCATATTGCTTTTCAGTATTTATTTTGGTCAAACTTCCCAGATGGTCCCCACACGTTCCTTGTTATCCCATAAGGACTCTTCAAATTTCAGGTGTTGTCCAAACCTCTTTCTTTCAAGTTCAGAAAAAGTCCTTCCCATTGTAATCTGATAAAATCAGAGTCCTGGAGGTGATTTGTTCAGGCATCCAGGTACCAAATGAAAATATGATAGGACAAGCCCAGCTCCCTCTTTCTCCTCTCTAAGACTGACAATAACAGAACATTTTTACATATAAAATAGCTGGATGTGATTTGAATGCAAACAGGGAGCTTGATTACTGAGCAGGAAGTTATGTGTATGTAAAAAAATTGCAGAGTGGAACTGTATCTTAACATTTTTTACAAAAGTATCAATCTCCATACTAGTTTTATTTATCTCACTCCTCTTTTATCAAAAATATAGATAGATGTTAAGTTCTGGGTCTGTAAGTCAGCCAGTACATTTCTTATTATTTCTATATTTATAACCAATGGGCTACTGTGCCTGACTATAATCTTAAATTATTGTGAACATGTATTCCTTAAGTGTACAAACACTGGAATAGCATTCTTTCAATGCGTGAGGGAAAGTTCATACATTTATCTTCCTAGTGACTCCAAAATGTTCACTAATGTCAGTGGCGTGTCTTTTAGAGAGGGAGCACTCATTAGAGTGATTCCACTCACTTGGTGTTTGAAAGGTTTCTTTGAAATTATGAAATTCAGGACACTCTTAAAAATAAAAATGAAAGGTTTGCCCCCCTTGTGTTAATACAACAGTATGGATTAATTTAGAAATATGTACCTAAACATAGCTCAAATGTAAATATAATTCAAATTTATATAAATATATACAAAATAGTCTTGGCACTTATTTCGATTAAAAAAACCAGAAATCTTTGAGGTTCAGAATACATCAAAACTCCACATATTTTTTGATATTTTTGGCATTTTCTGGCAACAAGACAAGTCCTGCAGGCTTCAGGTGGCATTCTTAAATGTGGAAAAGCAAGGGAACTGCAGTGCTGCCTTTTGCTCTGAAGGAATTGCACTGTTTTGCATGCTTGTATCTGGGCAGAAGAAAATTATTTCTTGTTATTTAAAATTTTTTGCTAAGTTTCTTTGGGGGGTTTTCACGAAGTAATTCCCAAAGTGCAGTGATGAATGATTCACTTTGACATTGCTGCCATCCAGTGGTCCTGTTAAGTTTTCCATGTTTTCAAGAAAGCCTTTTAAAACAAACATTGCATTAAATCTTTGTTTTGATCAGGCAAGTGAGCAGGCATAAATATTTCCATCTATGCAATCTGTCGTATTCTCTTACCAGTGTATTGGGTAAAATGTTTTTCACTGGCAAAACTATTTATTATCTTGTAATTATTACAGATGCAGCCAAACAGGTATCACTGGAATGCTGTTCTCCTTTGCATGTTACCATAGAAGTAACTCCTTTTTCTTTAGGAAGAGCTAAAACCAGCATCCACAAATTACTTTAAAACCCAAGTAAAATTTGCAAATATGGAAAATGGAGAAATAACCTTTCACTTTCAGGTGAAAAGTACCAAAGAGCTCAGTTTCTAAAAGCTGGCTACTCCCATTGCACTGTTTCCCTGTCCTGCCAAAGTTTGTTTTTTTCTTCAACTATCCTAGTTTGGAGACAATCCATATCTTACAGATCTGACCTTGCTGGATGTGCTGTGGTTATTGCCAGTTCTCCTGGAGACAGTTTGAAATAACCTACAACTGGCAGTTCCACCTGGATATTTTTCATTATTTTGTGTGGTTTATTTTGTGACCCTTTCCTGACATGAGTCAACCGTGTCCCTTGCTTCCAGTTTACATTTCCTGATTTTAAGCATTTCTGTGTTTCCTGCACTTCTTTCCTGCACCTAGAGGTCTGTCCCTCTCTAAAACATGTCAGTGGGTATTGCCGTGCTTCTGCTGAAATACTTACACTGTAATTTCACTCAGGCCACAAGGGATTTACAAACCAGACACACCCAACAAGTAGGAGAAGCATGTGGAAAATGCATACACAAAGGGGCCAGTCATCCCTTTTTGGCAGTGTCTGGGCAGATACATCACTCTAATTAAACTGGAAATGGGCTACGCCTCCACACAGGGATCCTGGGATCCTCCATGAAACCACTCCACACAGAGATCCTGGGATCCTCCATGAACCCACTCCACACAGAGATCCTGGGATCCTCCATGAAACCACTCCACACAGAGATCCTGGGATCCTCCATGAACCCACTCCACACAGAGATCCTGGGATCCTCCATGAAACCACTCCACGCAGAGATCCTGGGATCCTCCATGAAACCATTCCACACAGAGATCCTGGGATCCTTCACCCTCCCCTCCACACAGAGATCCAGCTGGAGGATACAGTGCAGCTGTACCACTGCTCCTGTCAGGCAGAGCAGAACAAGGGGCTCCCACTCCACTGGCTTGTTCCCAGATCCCTGGGTCAGAAAAGGTTATTGGATTTCAGTCTAACCTCCTTTTCTCAAAAGTTATTACCTCTAAACCCAAAACAATTTAATGTAGTGAAATATTTTTTTAAAAAAATTAGAGATATTCATTTTATGCTCCAATGACTATAGGGGGTTCCACCAATTATTTGTAAGGACTCTGTGAAATCTAACAAGGAAATAGATTTACAAGCCAGTATTTGGCTTTTTCTTACAGATATACCTTTTGTCACCAAATTAAACAATAAGGTGAGCATTTTCACACTCCAGAATATTTCCCCCTGTGATCATAAAGGCTCTCTCAGTGCTAGTTTTGGTAGAAATCCATTTCTTGGCACCTGGTGGTGAATCATCGCCTTCATCTCTCCAGATCTTAAAGATTTTGCTGTAGAAAAATGTTTAACTGATGCTTAATGGTGTTCATCCACCCTTCAGGGGCATCACTGGGGAGATGTCTGTATACCCCAGACCTGCACTGCAGATATATATATATATAGATAGATAGATATACAGATATAGATATATATATGTACACATGCAAAATTGGATTAGATTTGTGTGAACTCTTCTGTCCTGGAAGCAATCTGGCATGCCATGGCAGAACTCCACAAAAGATAATTTATGCTGCTGGGAATAACCCAGTGATTGACACATTTTAGTAGGAAATATGGTTCTTTCTTCCCTTCTGGGTTTCAATTCTTTTGGAAGTTCTTTCTACACATCAGCCAGGATTTCTATAAATGCAAAAATAAACCTTTGAAGAGGAGAAACTTTCAGTCTGTTTCTTCTGCTTTTCTCACCACCCTTGGGAGCTCCTGTCTGAGATCACCCTACCACTTACTTTTCATTCCCTTGTGATTTACCTGTCTGGGCTCATTCATCCAAGCTATGGCTGTCAGAAAACCATGGCTAGGGCCTCTCTTGTGCTGTCCCAGTGCCTCAGTATTTTACCAGTTTATCCCTCTTGTCTTGTAATCTTGTGCACAAGGAATTAAACTCCTTTTTTCCCTACCTTTATCTGACAGGTGTTTTCTCAGCAAACTGTCAGCCACAATTGGTTTGCAGATATTCCCCTGCTCTCCTGATTTGGGTGAGTGAATTAGGAGAATTAGTTAGAGGGAAAAATGCAAATCATTCTTCCATGCCTGTCTGTGCTCTAGGTAATGTGAGGATGTGCTGAGCAAGGCCCTCGGCTGGTAAAGGTTCGGGCAAGATCTGAATATTTGGAGTAGAAGATGGAGAAGACTCAAAATCTGCCTCCTGTAAAGTGCAGAGCAATGAGGAACTGCCACCTAACTCAGAAGGAAAAGGAGTCTCACCCCCTCTAAGAAGAACATCAGGAGAAAAGTTTTTTACATTTTACCTTGAGTTATTTTCAGCTTCCAGAAAACTATTAATTTAGGCAAAGCTCCAAACAGTATTTTTCCTGGTGATGTTGTTTCAGGGTGATTAATAGGGTAGGTTTAAATGGATTTTTATCCCTTTATCCCCAGGAACTTGGGCACAGATGAATGACCCAGAAGGCCAGCTGAGTTAGGGCTGCACAACTGATAAAGAACATCTTGCTTTAGTCCCAAAACATCATCTCAAGGAGGATATTTATTCACTTTGGGACAACATGAGCATGGCTTGCTAGAGCTATTTCCAAAAGCCCTTGCAAGGGTAGTTTGAGACATAAATAAATTCATCCCAGGAAACACAATGTTGTCTGCTGCAAAGGGTTGGAGTGCAAGGAGAGGATAAGGAGAGGGCATGAATATGTAGCAACCTGGTGTTAGTGACACGAATGAGAAGGCAGAGCTTTGGATTTACTAAAGAGGCCTGGTCTCATTTTTAATTTATCCAAACTGTACCCTAGCTCATGTGGATTGGGAGGAATCTCCCTGGAAATAGTGTTTGTAGGAGTCAAGATAACTCGGTATGAGAGGAAGAAAATCAATCCCACTGGGATGGGAGAGTGTGAGAGGTGGTGATGTCCTGAGTGCATGCAGAATCTGTCATCAGCAAAATGCACAGCTGTGTTATCACCTGGCTTTCCCAGTGTATTATTTCATTTTTGCTGGTAGGGAAAGATAAGGCTGGCTCAGGCCAAACCATCAGGCTTGTATGTGCTTTTCCATGTGAGCCCTGCAGTGGATCAAAGGCAGTGAATTCATCAGCCAGAGGAACTGGGACCTGCCTAGAAAATCAGCATCTTCTTTCCTGCTCAGGATAGCAGGACACAATCAGTGGTACCCTTTTACCATGCCCAGGAAATCATGAAACAAGGTATATGCTGCTTCCATTTATCTTCATTTATTGCCATCCAACTGACCTTCACTACAGGCACTGAGTCAAGGAACAGCCCCAGTGTGGAGGTCCCAAAATGCCTGTTTTTCTCCCCATTATGCCCTGCTGTAAACCACACCTAACAACCCATCTATTAAGCTAATTGTGTTTGTACCATAACATGTCTCTGGGCTGGCTACTCTAGGAGCTACTTACATTATATTTTAACATTTTGGGGCTTATTTCTAACACAGGAGTTTCCTTAGGGTTCTGAGTAAGGAAAGGTGTCCCAAGGGAAGGTTTTGCTCTTAGGACAGTGCTGCCTGCAGTTGCCTCCATGTCATGTAAGATGCCCAAGGATACACAATACATGTGCCAGGGTGTGGCAGGCATTGGTCCAGGATTGATAGGCAACCTTATGGGGTAAAAACAGGTGGCCAGCTGGGACATCCTGCAGCACTTGAAATGACACAGGGACTTCTCTGTTTATGCAGCCAAGTACTGTTTTCACAGTCGTTAAGTTCAAGAAGCAGAACTTTTCCCCTTCCAGGAGCACCCAGAAACTGTCAACAACCAATTAAAAATCAAAGTAAGAGGTAAAGTGTTACACTTCCACATGAAATTCATTACAGTGTTGATTTTGACCTGGAAAGAGACAGTTACCTAATACAAGAAGAAATGCTTACACTGAGGGCTCCTCTGGGGGTTTTTTTTGGTATTCAGTGCAATGGGCAAATTCTTTTTTGATAGCACTTGGCCTTAAAAATATACACTCCTGCATCCTCCCAGCAGCACAGAATTATCCCTGATGCATTAGAAAGTGTAAAAACCCCTTCAAAATCTCATTTTAACCTGAGCTGCAGCTGGCACCTTGGAATGAAATGCATCAAGTCTTCATCCTGATTGGAGTTGAAGAATACAAGGCATAAACCAGCGAGAGCATGTCCCATCACGTCCTCCTGGTGTGTTTGTGTGCTGAAACTCCACAGGCTTTCAACACTTTTAAGTGAAACTGTTCATTAAGCAGCCAAAGCTGGTTTGTTGGGTTATGTTTTGGCAGAGCAGCCCTTTTTACTTTTCATCCAAAGGAGAGCCAACACCAATAAAAAGCAGGAATCTGTCCGCTATTTGGTAGAACAATAGATGTCTGATGGGGCTTCTCCCCTTCTGCTCCAGCAAGCAAGTGGCCAGAGACAGCAAGGAGGGTGAAGTTTTCATGATTCAAGTATCACATGGTGGGCACAAGGATAGGTGACGGTGTAATTCGGACAATGTGAATGAGGGAAGCCCTGATGAGCTTAGGGAGGTGCCTGAGGTGCCACAAACTCAAAGGGAGAGCCCAGACAGCAGTTCCAGGGTTGTATTCTCTGGTTCTTGTAGAGCCCACAGGCTTGGAGCTGGGATCCCACCAGCAATTCTCCCAGCAGTGAGGCAGCTCTGCGTGTGACCTTCCGGGAATTGTTCCCAAGGCACATCCACATGCACACACCAGGGCTCCTCCAGCCGGAGGGGAGGACGTGTCTGTGGGAAGGCTTTGATGGCTGAGGTGCTTGACAACAGGAGCAGGAAGGAAATGAGTCATTCAGCCTTTCTGCTTTGGCTGCACCAGGCTTGCAAAATCGTTGAGGAAACACCAAAACCCAATAAAATAGTTCCTCAGTGGGCAACTTGTGTGGTTCTTTCTACAGCCTGATATGCCCTTGGTGTTTTCTTTTCCAAAACCCAAATAACACTACTGGCCAGAGGAATGAGGCTGCATTTGACTCTACCAGGTGTATAAATGTGTGATTTTGGAAGTGGAAGTTGTAATTTAATATATAAATTTGAGTTCTACTTTGCATTTAAAGCAAAGGTTCATTATTCCTTTTGTAAGAAAGATTGTGATCTCAGACTTAAATCACCACCTCTCTGAAGGGTATTCACTCTATTTTGAGATAATTCAGCATCTTAATTTGGTCCACTTCATCCTTTTCAAAAGCTCCCCTCTCTTCAGTGACAGTTTATTGAGCTGTGCTCCTAACTTTCATCTTATGAAATGAAACTAGATCAAATAAGGGGCTAAATCAGAGGTGATGAATACTCTTTTTGAATACACTTGATGAGATTTTACAAGTTCATGCTTTTATTCATTTAGGAAATAATCTAAAAATTATTCTAGTAATAAATTGCCATCTAGTCTGGGTTGGGGGTTTTTTTCCCCTAAATTTCAGTTTGTGTCATTCTGTTCATTTCATGTTTGGCTGTTCAGATAGCATGGCTAATTATAAATTAACACCAAAAATGCTGGCTGTCCATTAGGACCAGGGAGCCACAGGAATTCCTTGCATACCTTCTGCATAAACATCTGCTCTGGAGGTGTTAGGAGTTCAAGAACATTTTCTGATTCTGCATGACTTGTTCTGATGGAGGTGGAGGGAAGTCTGATGTCACTGTGTTTACAGGAAGAGTAGTTTTAACTCTTTGGGATCAGAAATAAAAGTGCATTACTTGTAACATCCCTGATTACCCGTGTTGCACATTCTGGAACGATAAGATCCTCACATGCAGTTTAAACTTGTGGGGCATTCTTATATCTAGTAGAATTTTCTATAATGCAGGTGCAATTCGGACTTTCCATCTTTTCTGCACATTTAAAAGTCATGTGAACTGGCTACAGTGAGAAAAGCTGCAATCAGGTAATGATCTGAACAATTGCATCTAATTATTGTGATTATCCGAGTTGCAGGGAATTAAGCTGACAGATGAAGTATATTAAAAGGAGTTATTATGACATTAATCATCAACCCTCCCCCATACTTAACCTGTATACCCCAGTGCTATGGGCTGGAAAGAGGCAATGGTGCAAGAAAGAAGAGACACATGTCAAACATTCCTGACAGCAGATGATTTGGCCTAAGGACTGTGGTCTTTTAAGGTTAGAAATGAGTTTGCTGACCTGGACATCTGTGGTTGTGAAGCTTGGGGTCTGTGCTCAGCTGTAATCTGGGATCAGAGAATTAAAGAATCACCAAGGGTAGAAAAGCCTCAAAGATCATTGAGCTCTGTCGTGTCCACCACTAAACCCTGTCCCTGCCCCCCGCTGCCACATCCACGTGGCTTTTGAACACTTCCAGGAATGCTGATTCCACAACTTCCCTGGGGAGTCTGTTCCAATGCCTGACCACCCTTTAAGTGAACGATTTTTTCCTAATATCTAATCTGAACCTCCCCTGGTGGAACTTGAAGCCATTTCCTCTCATCCTGTCAAGCATCAGAAGGAGCCATTAATGGATAAAAGTGGCAGGACCCTGGGACCCATCTCCTGCTGTTCTTTCCAAACAGAGATAATCACTCCATGTAATGTTTTCATTGCAGCAAGTCTAGTACATCATTAGTTTCCCCAATTAGGTTATTGTTTCTCATTCATGCAACAATAACTTCATGTTAATGCTCAGATTCACAAAATCGTTCACACAGTTATAAACGATAGCATTGTGTGGCTGATCCGTGGTGTTTACTGATGCACTGAACTGAGAGGCTGATGAAATGAATGCACCGTGTTTTCTTTGAGCTTCTCATTCACTGTTAATAGATGAGCTTTTCAGAGCTTTAAAAGAAGTCTCTTGGGTCCCCTCCCAGCAAAAAAATCTTCCTGTAAGTGTTTTAGACTAAATGTACTTTTCTGTACAACTCTCTGGTAAAGACATTTTTGTTCTCCCCGAATCAAAATATTTAAAGTCAGGGAAATTAACGTAAGCCTTAAACCTACATTTGTTAAAGCATGGAAATGCATAAAAATTACTCTCAGAGACTCATAAAATCTGTCCTGTAGTGGGAGAAATGAGGTAAACAAATGTGAAATAAAACTTTCAGCACAAAATTAGTTCTGAAAACAAAATTGGTGAGATGTCAAAATACCAAGCACTGTCAAACTGATGTAAAATTATTTAACTGTCTCCTTTATACTGTAATTCCAAGAGTTATAATGAACTCCTCAGAATAAGCAGAGGAAGACAGGACTTTAATATCTAAATCTTATGCATAATCTTGCTTTTAATTCTATTTTCCTGTAACTTTTCAGCCTGAAATCAATGTGAGAGTTGTTGAACTGGCAAGTCTCTAAGTCTTTAATTGTGACCATACAGTAATAAATGACTCCTTTGATTGTTCTATTGCTTTATTTGGTGGTTAGAACTGCTCTTGATTACTTAGTCTAAGTGAAGGGAAAACCCTTTGAGATACTTAAGGTACAGTAAGTCAGGTAGGCATATTTCTGGCTTAGCAAGTCAAATTTATCTTCTGCTCAAGCAGAAATACCTCATTAATTTTAATGGGACTCATACAGGATTCTGCCAGCAGCAGGTTTAGCTTTACACATCCCAGCATCTGTTGCTTCCTTTTCCAGTAGCCATGTACAACTCTCCTAAATGGGAATAACTGCTGCAATAAATGGTTTAAATGCAGATGTATACATCAATATAATTCACTCTGAAGGTACTTTGGCACAGGTGCCCATGGTGATAAACAAGGCATCTGGCTGCCCTTCCCATTTCCTAAGCTGCATGATACCGGTGTTAATTCCATTCCAGCCTAGTTTATAAACTACAGTGAATTAATCTGTCCAGTGAGTTGTCCATAAACCAAATAATCTCACTGTTCTTATGGTCATGAATCCCATTAATGAGCTTTTTTTCAATTTATCACCTAAGGGAACCTGATTTCCAAAGGTGCTGATCTCCACCAGCTCCTGCAGATCCACAAGGCTGCTCTTCCCCACAGTTCAATGTGTTCCTTGAACGTGAGGGACCAGCAGCTGCTGGAAACCTGGGAGTGCTGGGAAAATTTGCCCATAGGTAAATATTTGGTGGAGCAGACTCAGTGGCAGGATCAGTCTTAGGAATCCCAGGTCTTGCATGGGCAGGGAAGTGTTAGCAACAAGAGCTGTGTCCACCTAATGAAACACAGAACTGATAAGCAAAGAGTGATGATTGCCTTCATGGCAGGTGAGTCACTGGGGCACTGGAGCTGGCCTCCCACAGGGGTGTTCATGCTCCCTGGTGAGAGTTCTGGCGCTTCCCAAAATGTAAAAGGCAACTGACAATTTGACATTTTACTGTCCATCAACTATGGACTTATTCATTTAGCCTAGTGGAAGGTGTCCCTGCCCATGGCAGGGGGTTGAAACGAGATGAGCTTTAAGGTCTCTTCCAACCCAAACTATTCTGTGAATCTATTTATATGAGAGTAGGATTTAGAGAGACCTGATCATCTGAGGATAGTAGCACACTCCATCTAAACCAGTAAACAGACTGGGAAAATACATTAAAACACATTTCAGTGAACACCCAGACCATAAGCAAAGTGTTTGGGAATTCCTGTCCCACTTCTGCATTGACATGAACTTTATTTAATATGACATTTTCTTTTGTGTCAGTTTTTGTAATTCTGTTCCTAACAAAAACAGCCCCACGTGGCTGCCAAAGCTCCCTGCTGGCCCTATAACCCCCAAGTGCTTCCTACACTGTGGAACCGTGGCAGAAATCATGAGTCCTTTTTGCAAAGCAAACAAAGACCTTTGCTGTTATCCTTTGGAGAGGTGGTAGGGAACATTTCAGTGGGGTGAGGAGGGTGTGTGTGAGATTCTGAAGGGCAGAGGGAGCCAGGAGGCATCTTCTCCATTGGAAATACTCAGTGTTCGGGCGGTGTAGCATTCCTCTGAGATGAAAAGCTGCTCCTTCCACTGTGTGCAATTAAGTCAACACTTGAGTCATGCTTTCGGAGTGGAGACAGGTAAACTGCTTTGCTTTAGGTTTGCTGTGATTTATGGTTCACTGTGGAATTGAACCCTGCAAACATTTTTGGCTCTGAGCTCTGCAACTGCTCTTTGCTGCCTGGGCTGGGCTGTGTGTGCAAAACAAAGGAGGAGAATGCAAAGGGGTGTAGGAGTGAGAGAAATAGGAGATCTGGACTTTGCAGGGCTCCAGTTCAGCTGATGATCTTGGCACCTTTGCATACAGACATCTGTGTTGGAGGGTGTGTTACAGAGGCTCCTCACCCAGCCTGCCTGACATTTAACTCCTTCCAGCCTCACCTCTGTGGCTGGAGGCCAAAGGGGCTAGTCAAGACAGTCCTGGCTTTAGGCCTTGTCCCTCAGTAAAATATCACTGACCTTGTGGCTTTCAGGTGGCAGCTTTGCTTTGGGAAGGCAGTGGCAACCCCCAGCCTGTCTCCAGGCCTTCCAATGCCTTGATTTTGCTTCTCTGTGAGCACAGTAGTGATGGTGTGGACAAGAAAAAATGCATATTCACATGACATTCTTAAATTGCTATATTATTCTTAGAATATTTTTTATTAATAGGATTTCTGCAGCTCACAAGCCCAGTAGCTCCCCACATACCTTTGGTTTTGTTGTTAGTCTGGATGTATATTTTCAGCAGTGCAAAGGAAAGGGAATTCAAGCACATGCAGAAATACAACTAAAAAGATTGTAGCCTTCTAAAACAAAGCTGTGATGAGACCTTCAGTGCTGTGGGATCTCCAGTTCTGGGTGTTTGCTGCAGCATATCAGCACCCTGATGGTGACTGCTGTACTTTCTGATGAATGCAAGTGCAAGACTGTTTGTTACTGCCTGGCTTGCTCTGAGCACACACATGTCAAGCCCATCAAGGATTTAGAAATGGTGATGACTTCCCTTAGGGTGGCAGAAAGGTCCCCAAGTGCTCCAAGCAGCCTAAGTGGTGATGCTTCTGGATTTGATGTGCACAGAAGCAGGAAGAGTAAATGGAATTGCAAAAACGTGAAAAGTTGGGCAAGGTTTTGTGAGCCCTCCTGACAGGCACCATTTGGATGTGGCACTTGGAGATATGGTTTAGTGGTGAACGTGGTGGTACTGGGTTAATGTTGGACTTGATGACCTTGGGAGGTCTTTTCCACCTTTAGTGATTCTATGGTTCCAGCTTCTGCTTCAGCTCTAACCAGGGAAAAGGCAGCATGGCAAGAGGATAGCACAGTGGGCTCTCATGAAGGGGTAAATTCAGGGGATGATCTTGAGGTCTCAAGGGATGATGGCAGAGAAGCTCAGTTGTGTTTTCTTGGTGAAGTCCTGTGCAGCCTGAGGTAGTGATAGCTGTGTTCACCTCAGAGTGATGGTGCCATTGTACCCTGTGCTGCTGTGAAGAGTTCTAACCACAGGATGGTCCACATCACTTCTGGGACTAATGGAGCTCTCTTACAGTGTCCCCTTTGCCACAGAGGGCACAGGGACACTGACCAGTCCATCTCTAAGTGAGAACTTGTGCCAAGCAGTGTGAGGACGCAATGGGGTGTGACACAGAGAACAGGGAAGGAGTTACTACAATGTCATTTTGTGTCACCACTTTCAAACTGCTCTTCTCTCCTTTTCCTCTCTTGTGAAAACCATCATGTCCTCACCACCTCAGCTTTACTGGAGTTTCCAGTCTGGCTGGCTCCTCCAGCAGCCTTCCTGTACACTCCCTCCAGCACTCTTCCCCATCAGCTGAAAGGGTGACAGGTTGTGAAGTGTCCTCCCAAAATCTCCCTACCTTAGGGCTGTACCAGGAATATTCTGGGTGCTTCCAGCTGCTGTGCTGCCTGCCAGCAGCTGTCAGTTTGCCCCATGGGAATCAGTGTCTGCAGGTTTGAAAAAGGAATGTTCCTTCCTGGGTCCTTTGGAAAGTGTCCAGCACGAGATGAGCCCTCCCCATGCCAAGCTGGTGACTGTGAGGTAGAAGAGTCACAGGGGTGAAATCTCTGCTCTTTTTTTGCTCCACTTGTTTGACTTTGTTAGTTTTGTTCTAGCATGAGGAGTTTTGCTATATTAGGGCTGTTTTCTTTGGGTGGTGGCAGCAACCTTGTATTTGTGGACTGTAAAACTCTCTGGGAGCAAGGTCTGGGCTCTCAGAGGAGCAGGCCAGTTCCTGGCAGGGAGGGACAAACTGTCCCAAAGTATTTTTCACCACATGTTTTCTACATCTGTCCCCATCTAAAGAGACTTCTCTCTTCTGTCAGTGGAGCTACTGAGGAGAGAGGGCTTTGAATCTGCCAATAACGCCATCAAGTGTTGCATCAGGATAACCTAAATAATCAGAAACATACATAAACAATAACAAAACAATTACTAGAAAACATTCAAGTAGAGGGAAACTTTATTTCCCCACACTGGCTTCCTTTCCTTTTCCTCTCCCTGTTTGCCATCATCATCTTTCTACCCTTTAAAGATACCTAATTCAGGAGGAGGGAACAGAGTAGAAGAAATCAGTTCCACTCACTAAAAGCTTCAGACCAGTGCAGTTTTTTTCTGTCTCTCTGTCTCAAATGCAAAGCTCATAACTTTTTTCCTGCCCTAGGCTCATGCCTTTGTGAGGGTTTGTGGTTACAGTTTCTATTTCTACACTGGCAAGTTCTGAGCGAGTTGTTTTGTTTTTTTTTTAACTTGTGAAAAGAATTATGCCTCCACCAGCACCTAAAAGCTCATTAGCACTAAACTCTGACCTGTGGCATCTGCTTAAGACCCTTTCCTTGATTTGCGGACCACCAAGGGTGGATTCAGAGCACAAAAATGTGGCAGCCACAGGAAAAGAAGCATCGCTGGGAAGCACAGCAGCAGCAGGAGCAGCAGGAGGAGGCCGGGCCAGCGGCGAAGACGCCAAATCCGAGCAGGGAGGAGCCAGGGCCAGAGCGGCGCTTGGCCGCGGTCGGTGCGCTGGGCAGGCGGCGGCGTGCGGATGCGGGAGAGATAAATGAGGAGTCACAGCGAGGACGCAATTGCAGCCAAGGGCACGGAGCAGCCCCTCCGGAGGGAGCTGCCGTCGGGGATCGCTGGAGAGAGGAGCAGGGGGAGCCTGGCGGCTCTGGCCGCCCCGCGGCAGCGCTAACTTCTGGGCGCAGCTGCTCTCCGGAGCGCTGCTGCTGCTGCCGCTGCTGCTGGCCGCTCCTGCTGCGGCCATGGAGCCCAATGGCACGTTCCTCGCCTGCAACAGTAAGTCTGGGGAAGTGTTCTTGTGTTTCGGCTCTCTTATCTTGTCCAAGAGCTTTATTTTTTTTTTTTTTTCCTCTCGTCTCCTCCCTTCTCCACTTCCCCATTCTCTCATTTGGATGTAATGGGGCATTTCAGCGCTGTTACAGAGACATGACAGATATTTTTCTCTGTAATCTGTGTTGGTAGGAAGGTGCCTTGGCTGGGGAAGCATCTGCAAGTTCAGAAAAGTGGATCCAGGTCTCCTCCCCTTTATGGGAAACTGAGAGTGGGATGGGTGCTCTGCTGAATAAACTCTGTGGGCTCTGGTGGAGACAACAGAGCCTGGATAAACACCTGGGCTCAGGGGCTGTCCCCAGGATACTGCAAATATTAAGTACAAAATAAGTAATTTTTTTTTAAAAAAAGAAGTTTTCTCTGTCCTTGCAGCAAGTGAGATTTAGGAAGGTTCTATGAGTCCCAAGTGGGGAGGCTTGTCTTAGAGACAGGGTAGTGAAATATCCCCCCTCATTCCCTCACCTGTCTTTATGTATTGCTTTGTTACCCTTCCATTGTATTTTACTTACTCTGAGGGGCAGAAACAGCTCAGGACTGTGACAGCTACAGGTTGAAACGGAATATTTTGATCCCTGAGAAATGGGAAAAGCCTCCAGTACTTCTTTTATTTCTTGAGATACGTGCTTTCTTACTACAGATAAACTATAAACAAAAACAAACTGATAAAGCAATAAGTGATTACCCATGAATGCAAAAATTTTAGTGTTACTGGCTTGTAGCACTATGTGAAAAGATTCCCCCAGGCTGATGAAATCTTCACTGATTTTCCCAGATGGTAGAAATCCAACAGGAGGGTGAACCAGAGGTTAATGTTAAACTTTTTGTAGGTATCTCATTCATTATACAGCCACTGGGGAAAGAAAGCTAAGAAACACATCTGGAACTGTTAAAACATTTCCCATTTTGGCCTGTGGGTTATTTTTCAGTGAATATTATTTAGTCCTCTGGGTTTAGGAACCAAGAAGAATTCAGTGGCTGGTAATCTTTTTTTTTTTTTTTTTTTTTTTTTTTGTCTGAAGCAAAAAAATACACAAGTGTTGAATGAGCCAGGAATTTTAAAAAGTATTTACTGAAATTCCTTGACACATAACACACACAGACACAAGTGCCAAAGTCACTCCAAATGCCAGACTACTTAGACAAGAGGAGTTGCTCACATGTGGACTTCTTAATAGGATCAGACTTGAGCTACATAGTTTGTCAGAAATTTCTGATACTATGAGTTGTGGATATGCTTTGTCCCTGACTCTATGTTGAAATTCAGGTTCTTTCTTTCAGTTGTTTTTTTTTTTTTTTTCCCCTGAAAATACAGAAAACAACAGCTGTATTTACCATGTCAGAGTTAATGTGGGCTATTAATACTCTTGCCTTGTGAAGTTGGTTTGTTTTTGAACTGGGAGCCCTTGTGCTCATAGATTGTAGAATAGCTGATTTGTAATATGCCTTATTCTTATACACTGACTTTTCACCCAAGACACTGTGTACATTGTGAGGGGAATGCCCTCTGCCACAGTCCAGGGGGAGAATCAGCTTGTAAAGCCCTACAAAACAGGCCATTTCCTTGTTTCCTCTGCCAGCAAGTCCTCAGGATTAACATCTATATTGAAATTTCCAAATGAATCATCTCTACCTGCCCTTGTGAGCTGGGAGCGCTGAGGAGGCTCCTTCTGTACTTCAGGCTCCATGGGTGGAGGTAATGCAGCTTGGGACCAGCTAGGATCTGCTCTGGAGCAGCTGCTGACTTTGATTTCCTTTCCTAGCAACAAAATGCTCCCAGCACACACCTTTGATACAGGTTGTGCTTGATGCACTGTGTGGGAGTTTTGTGAGCCATAGATCCCCATAGTCCAGGGGTGTCAGTATATTGGGATACTGATACATCCCATTGCATGAAACAGTCAACATAGCCCTTTTTCCACACAAAAACAAGTAAAATCCACTTAGGGTCATTTTTATTTTGACACAAAAGCTACTAAATTTTCCACCTGAGCAATGTCTTTTAGTAAAACTAAAGCCCACAGTTGGTTCTGAGATTGTTGCCAGTGTGTAAAGCCCTGTCAGACCCAAAAGTAGCTACTACAGGACCAGAGGATGCTTGGGGAAAAATAGATTTTAATGAGGAAATGAGAGAGAAAGAAGTGGGAACTGAAGCCCTTGGAAAAGTGCTGCAGGTAGCAGAGATGAAAGGATTCAGCCAAGTACAGGGAAAAGGAAGAGGCAGAGGTGTGTGGGGAAGAGGTGCTTTGTGTAGGAATGGAAACTCAGCTGCCTGGATAGGCAGCACTGGGACCCAAAGGTGTCAATGATTTAGGAGCAAAGGAGAGTTTCCTGTACAGGGCCATCAGTTTAAAAAAGGTATTTTGGAAGGAAAGCTGCAGATAAACACTTGGTGATTTGATCACACAGGGTGGGATTCAGCTGGGTCAGCACTGGTATCTCTAAGAAAGGCTTATAGGGATCTAGACAGGAGGATTCTATCTTGTCTTTTCCTGGCCCCTTGTTGGCACTGTAGATAATTAAATACTGCAGACTGACCCCAGCCATGTATCTCTGAGGTCATTCCTGTGGGTGGAGGGTCTCAGTCCTCACTCAGCTGAGCCACCAGACCAGAAAGCTGCAGACCTTGGTCAGATCAAGGTGTTTATTTTTTTCTGTTTCTTTTTCTTTTGTGTTTCTTTCTTTCTTTATGCAGGCAGAAAAGATTTTGACAGAGTTTCTTCTAAACTGAAATACTTCCACATCTTAAATGAGCCAGCCTAAACACTGTGTGGGGAAATTCTCACACCTCAGGCTTCCTCTCACATGGTACCTTTTAAAGCCCTGTATTGAGGTACCACACAACAAGTCTCAATGGCTGGTTTTGGCTAGAATGACAGAAATTCCAGATAAATCCCTTATGGGAAATAATAAAAAATGCATTTTTTCCGTATTTTTGCATAATCCAGTTGTGCAATTTAATTATTGCACAAATTTTGCCCTGCTACAGAATGTTGAGAATGACCTGCGTTTTGTATATGAAAGAAATTTCAGCTCCTGAAGAGAATGTTGAGAAAAGCATTTAAGTGGCCTTTAAAAAATGAGGCTGGCACCCACCTACAATTGACTTTGGGTTTATGAAGAGAACATCTTCATCAGCATGTTCCCAGAAACATGATTTGGGAGTTGGGCAACTGAGCTGCTTGAGTGCTCCTGGCTGCTGATCCTGGTCCTATCCCTCAGGTTGATATATTTCTTTTCAATTACTTTCTATCCACACCAGCTACTGGAAAAGCTGTAATTTGTGGCAAGCCAGTATTTTTCTTATACTCTCTTTGCAGCCCTATCTTTTTGTGACACTGATGAAGGGACTAGTGGAAGCAGCAAACCAAACCTTCAGTCCAGTTTTGGGTTCCCAAGCACGATGAACTTTTGCTGAGTGTTTTGTTTTACCTGGATTTCATCAAGAGTGCAGGGCAATAGCCTTTGATGGTGACAGCCTGTTCCCTGCACTGATCCAAGCTCCCTGTGAGGAACCTGGGCTGGCAGGAAGATGTATGAAGGTTTTCACAAATAAAGGTCATGATTTGTCTGTCTGTGAAATGTCTGAGCGGGCAGCCTGGCTTCGTTTACACAAAGCAGGGCCAGGGCTCTCTGCACTGTTTAATTGCCAGCACATTCCCCAGCCTGGTGCTGATCCACAGCAAGCTGGCAGATGGCATGGTGTGGGTGATGGGCCTGCAGCCCTTCCCAGTGGACACTCTGGATATAACCAGCCTGTTTTGGGAAAAGATGGGCCGTGTGAACTTGTCAGAGCTGGAGGAGAGACCATTTTCCTCCCAGAGATGGTTCAGACAAGGTGAGACAGCCCAAGGAGACAGAGAAAGTGAGGCTGAGAAATGCTGAGTAGGGCCAGTGTGCAAGCAGAGGGAGGCTTTAGGCACTTATTTGGAGAACAACACAACCTGGGACTTGGGAGAACTCCTCCTTATGATTTTTTAAGGTTTAATGTATATGGTTTCTGCCCCAGCTCAGCAGAACCTCTCAAGAATTCTGGAAAGGGAGAGGGCAAGAAAAGCCAATATAAGGAAAAGGAGGTTTGCTGCTGGAGAAGCCCGTTCTCAGTGTGACCACAAGGTGGAACTTGGTACATACCACATGCTCTGAAGAGGCACCCACTGGGAACAAGCAGCAGCATCCTTGGCTAGGGATGCACCCATGCATCTGGACTCAGCACCCACTCCCTGATCCCCACAGCAAGAAGGAAGGTGCTGGTGTAGAGGATCCACAGGCATTTTTTGCTGGAGGGGAGAAGCTGTGCCAACAGCAAGGCCTGGTCCTCAGAGGATGTGAGGTGTCACTGGGGAGAATAGGCTGAGAGCAGTGGGTGGTGTCCTGGAGGCAGCAGAGAAGGAAGAAAGAGGGTTTCTGCAGGTGGAGTATGGCATGGCATGGATGAAGTGAGGAACAGACTCCAGAGGGAAGGACAGGGCAGGTGAGACCCTGCAGATGTGGAAGGCACCTTTCTGTCACATTCTTTAGTAAGAAGAATAGCATCATGTAAAACAGACCTGTTTTTTCTTTTTGGTAACAAGTACAGAGCAAGGCACAACCTTTGGCCTCTTTAGGGGAAAAATGTCCCTAAACATGACATTTATTATTTGCTATGTGGTTCCCATAGGCATTACTAGTTCTAATTTGCATCATATGCACAATGTGATGGGGAAGTGATGAGGTCATCAGCAGCACAAGTATTTTAATTCTGCTCCTAAATTATCACAAGTCTGGGCAAATCAGCAGCTGAGTCTTGTCACGTCATTTTTGTCGGTGTGCTCTAGAGAGACTGTGATCAGAATTAGGGTTGCACCACTTTTGGTGTTGCCTAAATATGATGATGGTGGGAGAACAAGTGCAGCCCCAATAAAGAACTCAAGAGCCAACCTGATTCTCCCAGTGTGAAGTGGTAATAGTGCTTCCTTAGCTCCTTTGTGAAAGGATGTTATGGAGTTTAATTAATTTTGGAAAATCATCTGAAGAGCAGCCTGTGGACTGTAGTGTTCTTACATAGCCCATTTCCTACCAGACACTGCAGGCACTCCATCTGCAAGTGCCTGTTTCCTGGATATTCAAACACTTTGCTGACTTTGGGCCCATGTTCTGACATTCTCATTGCCATTGATTTCCATTTGCTCTGTGAGTAATCCAGCTGGAATCGATAGGGTGATGAGCACAGCCCCAATCCTGGGCACGGGGATGGGGATAACTTCACTCGTGTGACCAGGGCCATTTATTTAATTGGGATTGGTCATATGGGTAAAATTGCATGACCCACTGAGGTGCAGTTACCTGCAGTGAATAAGGCTTGAAGAATTTTTGCATGAGCAATTTGCAGGAATCACTTCCTCCCATGCTGGAGTGTGACAGCAGCATCCTGTAACATCTATATCCATGTCAAACTTACCCATCAGGCTGCTTCTGTCACATTGTCTTTAAATGGCCTCAAGACCACAATAAATCAGCTCAGTTGTTTCCCAAAGCAGGGAATTTCTGTCCTGATTATCCTATCTTCATTTTAAAACAAACTGATTTGAACTGCTTTACATCTCTGAAACCCTCACAACAGCAAAACTTGCACATTGCTGTTCTGGAGAGGTATGTAAACTTATTGAATGCTGACCCTCTGCTTTGTGTGTGAGCAAACTTCAGAGCTAAGTACAGTAAAATGTTCTCCAAGGGCATGGAAAGCTTTAAGCAGAGCTGTCACTGGCACTTCTATTAGGAATTAATGAGAAAGTGAAGCACAGGGAATCTGTGTGTTCCCAGGTCAATCCCTGTGGGATGCTGGTTGCTGCTGGACAGGAGAGCTGATGTGTAGAAGCAAATTGTTTTGCTAAGGCAATTACAGGAGACTTCCCCACTCCTTTAATTAGATCAGTCCTCTCCAGCACAATGTGAAATATGGGAAGTGCTCAGAGACTGATAGCTAATAAATATCATCCAGCCATTACATCATGGTGCTTACCTCCTTTCCAGGGCAAAAAACAAAGCTCTCAGATCCCAGGGGTGTGCTATGGAGATTACAGCTCTGACATCCAGCCCCTCTCTGTGCAGGGGGCCCAGAAAGGCTGGAGGTATTTCCCAAACACCCACTGACAACCTGGCTAACATGTTCAGCAATATCCCATCCAGAAATTGCCTTTATTCTCCTTTGCTGTCTGTGATCTGCAATGGCTGTGTGTAAATAAAGAGTTATTAGATGAACTGCTGTTCAAGGCCATGCCATGGCTCTGTCTTATCCTCAGAGAGTTTCTCACCTGCAGTTTATGGCAGAGATTAATGACTCTGATCCTGTCCTTGTGCTGGTCAGACAACCCAGTCCTCTGTGCTTCCCTGGGAGGGCTGGTAGGGCTTCCTTCAAACCACAGAAAAAGAAGGGGAAGATGTCTAGATTGACAGACACCAGAAACAGAGATAATATTTATAAAACCTGTATTGAAAATGATGAGTGACCATAGTGGTGATAGAGAGCCTTCATTTAAGTCGAAAACAGTGGCTAAAACAGTGACATGTGGTTTGATGTCAGGTTTCTTGGTATGTTGATTCTGCATGTATGGGACATTCACCCCAGTTTGACCTGTGTCCCTGCAGTACCTTCACCCTTAGAGCAGCAGCTTGGAAAGGCAATTAAAAAAAATAATAATAAAAAAAATCTATGACAAGGTGTGTGTATAGCTGCTGGTTTTCCCTTCAGGAAAGTTCATGGCTCAGGAAGAGATGGATTTTAGTCCCAGCCACTGCCAGGGCAATGGGGAATGGCTGTGTTTCAGCAAAGGAAATTTATACAGGGCATAACAAATCTTCTGAGAACATCTGAGCTCTTGTACAGGTATCTAAATTGGCTTTGGAGTCTCTGTCCCTAGAGATATCCAAACTCACCTGGACAAGGCTGCAAGCAACCAGATCTACCTTTGAAGGTGACTCTACTTTGAATGGGTGGTTGAACAAGAGAGCCCCAGAGGTTCATTCCAACCTGAATTATTCCATGACCCTGTGTAATAAGTGACTTGTTGAATCCCTGAGGGGGCTTATTCCTGTACCAGAGTGCAGGGTAAATCTGAGTTACAAGAATAAACCCAAAGCTATGCAGAAGTGTGGGGTCACTGACTCACCCAAGTCGCACAGGAAATAGGTGGCAGAGAAGACACTCTCCGTACTCTTAGGAAAATACTCTTCCGCTGGTGGAAAAGGAAGGGCGTTAAAACTCAGTTTCCGAGCATCTTTTGGGTGACACGTGCCGTGGCTAAGAGGTGTTTTAGGCACCGTGTTCAGCGCTGTCAGTGCGAACAGCACGGAGCAGCTCCGCACAGGAGAAAGGGTGGAGCCAGGCTCGCTGGGATCCAGGCGTTCGTGGGCAGGACAAGCCGACAAGCCCAAGGCAGTGATTAGGAGCCGCAAACAATATCTGCGACTTCTCCAGCCTCCGGAAACAATGCGTAAAATCCCACTGGCGTACGACTGGTGGAAAACTTGTTCCTTCTACCTGGGCAGCTGCCGGCACGCTCCTCGGCTTAATTTTGCATCCAGCGTGTGAAGCAGGGGGAGAGACTTCCCGCAGTCCCTCCCCCAGCCGGACTCGGCCCTCCCCCGCCTTGCTGTGCCGCTGTCCCGCTGCCTGCGCCGGCTCCTCGGGGCCCCGTGTGCCGCCGTGCCCGCCGGAGCTCCTGGATGAGCAGGGATCCCTGCAGGGGTGGCACGGCCCCCCAGCCCTCCCGACGGCCGGCGCCGAGCCCCCAGCCCCGCACTGGATCATGCAGTGCATCCGAAGGCAGCCCAAGCGCACCGTGTCCCAGGAAAACATCCTGCTGGAGCAGAGCCGTCGAGTGGCCGCGTTGAATGGCATCAGGCTGGGTAAGGGACGGCTTGGGCAGACCCTCGGCACCGGCAGCCGCTTCCTTTCTCTTTTCCCTGCTCAGAGGCAGTGCTCCACCCTAAACTCCAGGTTAAATCCCCAAGGTTTCCTTTCTTTTCACACGCCAGATGTGTGAGTCGCTTCGATGGAGGAATCAAAGAATGCGGGCAAAGGCTCGGTTCCCAAATCTCTTGCTGGGCTTTCAGAGCTGCCTCTGATTGAGGGCGTTTGGGGAGGGCAGTGCCCCCAGTTTCAGCCCTGCTCGGAGGCGTGTTGCCTGTTGCTGTGAGAGCCCAGGGAACCACGCAGGGGCTGCCGATGAAAGAGGAAACCCGGGGAGTTTCATAACTTGTGTGCCTGGCTCTGAACTCATTGCTGGTTCCTGCTCTCTGGAGGCACAGCCCAGGTGGATACGAGATCCTTGATTCCTGTGGACACAGAGGGTGGATGGAAGTGGGAAATAGCCATTTACCCACCCGAGTTCCTTAGACTTCACCAGAAAGTTTTTCTGCCCTTTTAAACCAGCAAACCTGAGTTAAGCCGGTCTGTAAACAGGTGGGAGGGGGAGAACGGGCGGGAGGAGACTTGTTCTATAGCAACTGTAATTAAGTTCTATCAGATCAGCAGATTTGTAAGAATAGTGCAGCAGTAGGGATTATCACTGCTATCCTATCTCCTCAGTGAACTCCAAGCCCGGCTCCTACCGTTGCAGCTATTGTTTTATCGGTCTTCCTGCTTGCTGTAAACCTGAGCTAGACAAGGCAAAGGTTAACATTTCTGATGTCTCAGTGTCTGAAGCTTCCTAGTGCAGTGTATTAACATGATGGTTATTGCAATGCTGTGTGTGCTCGAGGCGCTCCTACCTTGGCCAAACATGATTTTTGCTCTGAACATCACTGCTCAAGCTGAATATATTCTCTTCAGAAAGTGTGTGATTGATGTTTTGCAGGTAGGGGGGTCCTGACCCTTGAAAGGCACTCTGGAATTTTGCATGCTAAGTGTGTATTTGGTATTTTACAGAGGATGCTGAGCAAGACACAGTCTTGCCACACGCTTCAGGTAGGATTTGCACATCTATTTCAGTGCAGTGATTGTGCTTCTCATGCTAAATGTTGTTATGTAGTTGGGAGTCAATATCCTCGTCCTGCTGCAGTGTTTTTTAACTTTCAAATGATGTATGTGTACAATGACTCTGGTTTCTTAGATACAAGTTTTCATAGCTGTGAGATGGAGCTCTGGACCACAAACCTCCTCAGCTCCAGGCTTTGAGAAATCTGGTCTAGTGGAAGTGTCCCTGCCCATGGGAGGGGGGTGGAATGGGAGGACCTGGAAGGTTCCTTCCAACCCAAACCATTCCATGATTCTCCATGGGATTGTTACGAAGAAATCTTTAGATTTCTGCTGGGAAAAGGTGGGGGTTTTTTTTCTGGAAAGCAGTTCAAATAACCAGCTGAGAATAATGTCCCACTGACACATCAGGGGTGTGTTTGTGGTTCCTGTATCAGCAGATCAGAGTGCCTTATGCTGCATCTCTGGCTTAACAAAATGCAGGTAGGAATACAGAAATTAAGTGACTCACCCAAGAGAAGAGTCTGTGCTAGTGCTTGGTTGGGCATAGGAGGCAGAGCCTGAAGCACTGGGAAGAGGAAGGGGAGTTTTGGCCATGCAGTTACACTGACTGTTCACCTGGTGAACAGGCTCTGAGCTCCAGCTTGTGTCTGAACTGTGTGGTTCAAGCCTGGAGGAGAGGAATCTGCCCTTGGCCCCCCACCACCTGTGCCCACCCAGATTTGTCTCTGTTGCACTGGTGCAGCCATTTGGGATGTCCTGGTAGCAGGAGAGGTTACAGATGCTGCATGCAGGGTCTGTGGAACAGAACATGTTCTGGTTAAATGGATTTCTCATTCCATACTCATGGACATAGGCATCCAAAGGATTTGGTGGGTTTCCTGCTTTCCTTGTCCTAGGATGACACGTCCTCCTCCTAGTGCTGTAATGATTCCTGGAGTGGTTGGGATCTGAAGAAAAAGAAGGAATCGAGCTGGGAGCCAGGATAGAAATGTGGGTGAACAGGGAGAAAGGAGAACTTGGTTTCCTCTCCAGGAACCTTGAGGGAGCCCCAGGGATGTCAGTGGGGCTGCAGTCTGTGCACTCAGAGCAGAAGTCAGCTCAGGAGACCGAGAACCTGTGAAGCTGTTGTGGTGTGTGTCCTTCCTCTGGATGATCTGGCCTCTCATTAACCCCTGGCAATGCTGTCCCAGGTCCCATAGCTGGCCTCAACTTGTTACCCTTCTGTGCTTTGAAAGAGACAGTTTTTTTCCTTTTCTCCATGAATTTTTTTCTGAGCTTTTCTGTGGGGGAAGCATTCAGTTTCCTCTCTTAGGAACCTCCAGACCTCTCATGAGCTAAGAAGCCAAGCAGTGCTGTAGTGGGGAAGGCAGTTAATGAGATACCTAATTTAACTTTAAGGAGAGAGAGAGGCCAAACCCATCTTTGCAGAATCTCTAGCTTCTACCCTGATGCTTTCATCTCTGGATGTTTCAGCCTGGCTCAGCTCTGGGCATGCTCCTTGAGGTCTGTAAAACCAATAAACGGTGTAAGCCACTCACAAAGTGGACACTGGCCACCCCCAGTATTTATCTCTGATGTAAATCTCTAAAATGCTCTCTTTAGGCCAGTGTATCCCAGTTACAAACTCACAATGCTGTTTTTTGCTGCTGCTACCATGACCCACATTGGTGCTTTGCAGCACCTGGCACTTCACTTTCCTGTCTGGAATGTCAGGAGGCTGGGAATTTGGCCATTGGGATCTCACAGATTTGTTTTTCAAGCAGGCCTGAAGTGATGCCTGGTAGTTTATTGTCTTGCCTTGTTTAAAAGCCAATGATTCAAAGCAGCTGTTTCTCCCAGAGATGAACCAACCCAATGTCAGAGGAGACAATGCAATGAAAATAATGTTATTTGTGAGACTCCACATCTCACACATCTCTGCTGTGTTTGTATAGTACTGAGGAACTTCCCTGGAGGTGAGTGTCAGGTGGCTGCAGGTGGCCAAGTGGCTACCTGCATTGTCAAGGTAAGATTAGAAAAGTTTCCCCTGAGTTGGGATGTGCATGGTCATCACTGCAGAGTTAAATGCTGCTTCACCAGCTCTGAAACAGCCTTTCATGCAGTGTCTCAGAGCTGAAGGTGCCTATTACAGAAAGCCCAGGATGTGCAGCTTGTGTTTCATGCTCTCACCCTCCTCAGCCTACATGCTTCAGATCTGTAATTAATGGTTGGCTTGAGGGACAGATTCTCCAAGGTATTTAGGTATGTGGAAGTCATGCACTGCTGAGACACTCAAAACCATGCAGAATGCCAACTCTGTGTTTTCAGAGTCTCAATAGGTGTCCCTTTCCTCTCTAGATGTCTTAAGTGCTTTCCTGAATCTAGGTTAAGTTGTGAAATGCAAAGTGCCCACAAGCAGAAGGTTTGGTTGTTATTGCTTGACATGCCATTGGCCTCACAGTGTAGGAAAGACAAAGAGCCTTCAGATGGTCGAGCAGTGAGGAGATCGTGGCTGCTCCTTACTGCTGCCTTGGTGATCTGTTGCTGCCTGTCCCCTGTCTCTCTCCTAAGCTTCATCTGATCTGCAGAATTCCCACGTGGATAGGAAGGCACTGCTTGCCAGAGGAGGATGAGAGATATCTTTGTGTATTCCTGTTTCCGCAAAGGAAATTTTGTTGCAGAATAAATTTGAAATCACTTGAAAGTTCCTGACAGCATTCCAGTTACAAGTTATACAATTTTCCTTTCTCTGGTTTTACTGTTCTGTCTTGGTTTTGTTGTAGTTTTTGCATCCTAGCAGTATTTGCTGGGAAGGAGATTTTTTATCTTGGTATAACACCTAAGAATTATAACACAAAGTCTTCAGACTTTGAGAAGCATACAAGGCTTCAGCCTCTTTTGTGATCATGAAATGGCAGGGAGGATTTCTGGGTCTCTCTGCTCTGCTCTCCTCTCCAGATGGGCTGCCCCTGTGGAAGGGAAAACTCTTTAAGCATCATTTCTTGAGCTGTCTCTTAAAACATTACCACTTCTGTTTCTCCACAGGCCTCAAAGATGACAAGGACCTGAAGTTCCTCCTGAAAGGCAGCCAGCTGCTAAAAGTGAAGTCAAGCTCCTGGAGAAAGGAGCGGTTCTATAAGCTCCAGGAGGACTGCAAAACCATATGGCAGGAGTCAAAGAAGGTGCTGAGATCCCCAGAGTCACAGATCTGTGAGTAAAGGGAACCAGGAACATTATATGGTGTGGAGGGAGGGTTTGGAGCAATGAGAGCAGGTCTTTCATTCCTCCTGTGACTCCACAAACTGAGTGATGCTGTCAGCTCTGGGACAGCCATGAGGAATCTGCCATGTCAGGAATGGTCACATTGCCCAAGCTCATGAGCTGCTGCCTCAGATGCTTGTGGGGTGGGCTGTGCTGGTCTCAGCAGCCCTGCTGGCTCCTTTCCTCCCCAAATTGTTCGGGTCACTCAGGTGCCTGAGCCCTGATGCTCTGTGTGAGACATGGTATGAGCATTTGTGGTGAGGTGTGTGGCTGTTGCTCCTTTCCTGCCTGCAGCCCCAAGGAAAACTGGCATTTAAGGCTCACAAGGGAACTGCAGAGATGTGGAAATGCCAGGGCTGACAGGAGATGTCTCTGGAGGAAAGGAAAGCCTATTCTCATTCTTATCTTGGAAACCCAGGATCTGCCCCGTTGTAAAAAGTTCAGATCCTACAATTGCCATTATATGGCACAAGAAAAACCAGTCTGTTCCAGCAGCACACAGCTTGGCACCATAACTGGGACCCTAATTGTGCAGTCAAAATGGAGTCAGGCAGGGTGTGTGTCTGTTTATATCTTTTTTTTTTTCCTTTTCATTCCATATTTGTCTGACACATTTCTCCATATTTTATGACATTTTTTTCTCTCTTATTTCACTAATCATTGTGGTCTTGCAAATCCAGGAGATAAATTAGTAACATGGAATATGTTTTATGGCATGTTGAAATGTGTTAATTACACTTTTTTTTTGGTAATGATCACAATTAACTAAATGAAGGGTGGGTCTTTCAAATTACCTCCCTTCCTCCCACAAACACTGATAAGATTTCCAGTAGGAGGAGTACAGCAGCAGGGTAAAATATGTTTGGTTTGTAACCCTGATGGCCAGAGTCTTCTTACATGACTTTGGGCACCTCATTTAATCTCTTTGTGCATCCTTCTCCACACATGTTCTTTCTCTTCCCTCTAACTAACTGAAAAAGGCTTTGAATCATACAATCACAAAGGTTTGGCCTGAAAAGCACACTAAAGATCACCCAGTTCCAACTCCCTGCCATGGGCAAGGACACCTGGACCAGGTAGGTCCAAGCCCCATCCAGCCTGGCCTTGGGTGCTTCCAGGAATGGAACATCCACAGCTTCCTTGAGTAACCTGTGCCAGTGTTTTGTCACACTCTGAGTAAAGAATTTTGTTCTAACATCTAATCTAAATCTCTCCTTTTTTAGTTTAAAACTGTTCCCCCTTGTCCATCATTATCTGCCATTGTGAAAAAGTCCCTCTCCCTCCTTTTTTATGAAAGGGGAAGGCTGCAGTGAGACCTGTCCTGAGGCTTTGGGTTGGAGGTTGTTCCCTTCTGGGTGTTTGGATGCCCAGCCTGGTGGGGTCCTGAGCTCAGCTGGGCTCTTCAGGTCTCCCAGTTCAATAACCCATCATAACAACAACAGAAAGTGCTCAGTGAATGTTTGCTGCCTTGGAATGCCTGCTCTGCTGAGCTCTGTCCCCTGTAAAACCAAAGTCCTTTCCCAGATAATATATCTTTATATAATATATCTTGCTAATATATCTCACTCTAAATCAAACAAGGGTGTGAGTTGAGAAGAATGACTTTCAGAGCTCCCTTTCCTGTGCTCTGGGCCAGCAGTTTCCAAATAATGGGGTCTGAGAGCTCCTACAGCAACAGTCCTGACCCCACCTAGTCCTTGGAATTAAATGGGAAGGGTCCCTGTGCTGTGGCTCCAGGTACCCTGATGTTTGCCTGGAGAAGCCCTGGTGGATCCATGGCTGTGGCAGTGGCATGGAGAAGGCAACTGTGACCATTTTATAAGGAAGGATGAGATAAATCCTTTGAGCTGGGCTCTGAGCACAGGCTGGGGCTGTGTCTGCTTGGGTGTGGCTTTACAGCACTCCAGATCCACTTTGGTAACTGGGCACAGCCAGCATTGCCACACTGCTGCACAGGCAGTGCCACTGTGGGCAGGAGAACCTGCTGTGCCCTGGGAGCGTGCTCAGTGACACTCAGTGGAGGTTGGGTAATGTTACCTGAGCTCACAGCTCCTTGACACTCCGTGCAGGCACACCTTTCCTGGGGAAAGAGTCTCCTTTTATTTTTGTTTTTGTCACCAGGAGAACAGCAATGGAGACAAGTCAGTAGAGGCAGAGCTTGTCCTGTGTGAAGCTCTGGCCAGGCTCTGGGCAGACTGGCTTTGCACCCTGACACCTGTCTGGCTGTGGGATGTGGACAGGCTGTGTCCATGTGCTCCTGGGAGGATGTGAGCCTGTGGTGCCAAGCTCTTGGGAGGGTTGGAGGGACAACTCAGGGCTGCTTCCAGCAGGAGCTCTGGACACACCTGAGCCTGGAAGTCAACGTGAGAGATGAGTGCTGACTCCTGCCAGGTCCTCAGCCATAACATCAAAGAGATCCATTTTCATAAAATCATAGAATGGTTTGGGTTGGAAGGGATTGAACATTTCCAGGGATGGGGCAGCCACAGCTTCTGTGGGCAACCTGTGCCAGGGCCACACCACCCTCACTGTAAAGAATCAGTGCCTCATTGCTAATCTAAACCTGCCCTCTGGCAGTGTGAAGTTGTTCCCCATTGTCCCATCCCTCCAGGCTCTTGTCAAAAGTCCCTCCCCAGATCTCCTGGAGCCCCTTTAGGTACTGGGAGGGGCTCTAATGTCTCCCTGCAGCTTCTCTGCAGGTTGAACACCCCCAGCTCTCCCATCCTGTTCCCAGAGCAGAGGGCTTCAGAATCTTTGTGGCTTCCTCTGGGCTTGCTCCAATGGATTCATGTCCTTGGAGGCCCTGGAGCTGCAGTACTGCAGGTGTTGTATCATGAGAGCAGAGGAGAGGAACAAAATCACTTCCCTCAACCTTCTGGTCATGTTTCTCCTTGCCTTTCTCTTTTATTGATCCTCTGAGACCTTCCAGTCATGAGCTTTCAGAGTGATTGCTGTGTTGAGTTTCATTTTAGAGCTTTTAACTTCACCAGGCTGCTTTGGGTCCAGGTACGGAGTGGATTACCCCTGGCTCGTGTTGTGGCCTCTGGCAGGCTCTGTCACCACATCTCCCTTCTCTCTTGGTCCAGTGGGAAGGCTGTCACATCAGAGGGAGAGTGCAGGGTCATGATTTGAGACCCAAAATCAGGGACTTCAGGGCGAGTCTCTGCAGAGGGTCACCCTTCCTTGTTAACAGACACTGACTTTGCTCTCCAGGACAAAGCCTTTCTAAAGCTGCAGATAAGCTCCCTTTTCAGGGTGGAAAAAAGGATGAGCAGAATGGAAACTGGGAGCTTTAGCAGCAGGTCTAATCTTATCTGCAGCATTGCTGACAGCGATGGGTACACCTCAGAGCAGGGAGGTCTGCCTAGTCTAAGGGTTATGTTTTTGTTTGGATAGTTTCTTGTTATTCCTGTTGATATTCTTAGGACCATGTGGAAAAGCTATTTGTAAATCATTGTGTGGTGGAGTCCAGTAGATAAAACTAGACACTGGCAAGGTTAGACAGGAGAATCTAAGATGTTTGAAGTTCAAAAAACCCCACTTATCAGGATTGTGATGGAAACAGATGTTCCCTGGATCAGATACATGGGGTAAAAGCAGTACCTTCCTCTGTTGTCTTTATTTTAAACAACTGGGAATTTAAATTAGGTGCTATCTTCATAGATGCATTACCCAAGCAGGACTTTGGGGATAAGCTGTCCTTCGAAAATGATTTCTGATCTGGTAGAATAATCTGTTTTTTCCTTATTGTCAATAATTCCTTGTTTTTCAGTATGTTCCATTTAGGCCCCAGGGCATGTCTTGTCTTTTCTTTTTTTTTTCCAAAAGCCTTTGAAGCAACTTGAATCAGTTTTCCAACAAGCATGTTCTGCCCTTGTGCACTCTCTATTTGCCTCCAGCAGAAACACAGGGCTGCTGGGCACCAAGGGCTGCTCAGAAGCACCATTAAAAATCCATTTTTCACCACAGGTTGCCCCTTCCTGAGCTACAACCAGACCCACAAACAGACCACTGTTCTCATCCTAACTGATGTGTAGGGCCCAGGAAGGGTGGATGCTTCTTTGGCCCATGAGGCTTTTACAGTGCTCTCTCCCTGGCCTCCAGAAATAGAGTTGAAGTGGCAAAGAAAAGATTTGTGCAAGGGAGCTGTAAAAAGTTCATTCTGAGGCAATTCACTGCTGAGCATCACTGTGGTGTGAGGGAGGAGAGCCAAAGGGGGCAGAGCAGCAGGCTGTCAGTAGCACTGTCTTGTTTGGCTGTGGTCAAATATCAGATCTCATGTAGGTGAAAAGAAAAAAAAAGAGCAAAGAGGCATTTGCTGCTTTCAGTGAAATTGATTTTTGAAAGTATTTTCTTAAACCAGCTGTAATCCCTAGTGTGAGCTCACTTAAGCCAGACTCAATCCCTTTAAAAACTCTCTCAACTTGGGGATTTGTGGGAATGGTTGAAAACTTTCCAGTGAATCATCCTTTTGAGCAGTAGGTGGAGAAACAGAGTACTCAGAGGCAGAAGGAAAAGGCTGAACGAGTCAATTAAGTTTTGGGGTGCTACAGTGGGGCCCCAGAAGTGGTGCTTAGGCATCTCCTGCACTGTGTCTCTCCTGGAGGCTCAGGGAGGTGACGTTTTCCATGAGAGCCATGAAAAGCTTCACACACTGAGCCAGGGATGACTCACTGGGGCTGCGTCGTTGAGTCACGAGCAGTGAAGTCAAGAGAGAACGTCAGGAGTTGTAGCTGAAATATTCCCATTTCTGGCCAAAAGCTTTACGTAAAAACTACTATTGTTGGAATTTTTTTTCTTTTTCTGTTTTTTTTGATTAAAATGATCAGTTTTGGGAGGTGAGGTAAACTCAACTGCGTTACTGAGTGTTGCAAGTGATGACTGCATTATAACTTGAAGTCATGAAACTGATCTTTTGATCTGATGGTTAGTTATTCTCACTATTAAAAATGCACAGAATTTATTTCTGTTCCGTGGTTTCTGGCACAGTTATAGAATATTTTTTGCTTGGTTTAAACATAGTACAAAAGGTTTATGTTTCTAGCCTAGCATCAGTGATCAGCAGAAAACTTTTCCCTTTGCTTTTGGCTTGCTGTGAAATTTATGAATATCCTTAAAATACCAGGCAGTGAACATACCATACCACTTTTGTGGAAGAATAAATTATTGCCTTCATTGAATTAATGTCCTGAACTTGCTTGCAGAAGAACAGGAAGGATATAATACTGCTTTGTGTTTGCTCGAGCCAAGAAGCAAAAGCTTGAAATTGTTCCTAGTAAGTGCCTAAAGTCAACAGAAACTCTCAGCAACCTGTGTGCACACAGCAGGTAGCTGGCTGCACCAACAGCTTCCTTCTGCACTTTCTTGAGGAATCATTGCTTTCATGGTCAGACACGTATTTATCCCTGGAAAAAATATTTGCTGATGCGAATGTGTTATGCAAGGCGGCCGTCAGCTGTGAAAACAAAACCGTCTGTCTGCGGGCCTCATTAGTTTTTATCAAAATCACTCAAGCCTTCCAGCACGTCATTTCAGATGCAGAGCTGCCTGTTTCTTCGATTGAGTTTTGAATCAGGCCACCGCGGGCGTCGCTGGGACAGTTTTCATCATGCTGACAAATATTGACCTTTTTCTCCCTAGCATATGTTAAATGCAAAGGCAGAAGTGTTGAGAGCCTCAGATCCAAATTTAGAGGTGCTGTGATGGCAGGGGAAGTAGGAACTGGTCGCCAAAATAGTTTGCAGGGCCGTGGTTGTGTGGAAGGAATGTAAATAGAAATCACTCCCTTTGTTTCAGTGCTCCATGGTGGGTAGACTGAAAGACTGGGTAAAGACCTTACACGAAAGGGTGTTTCCAAACAACCTGTAAAACTGCATGTGCATTGTGTCACTGGTTGCCAGCTGGTAAACACACACCAGCAAAGAGGGCAGACTGCTGTGCAGCAGATCTCAAGTCAGAGCAAGCTGCTGAGCGAGTCGGTGGAGGGCGAGTGGAGAAGAGAATGGATGAGGAATCAGCAGCTGGGAGCTGCCATCATTCTCACACAGGGAGATCAAAGAGCAGTGCCAGCAGGGCTGGGAAGGCACGGCACAGCGGGACTCCTGCTGAACCCACCCGTGAGTCATTGTGCTCAAGTATCCCTCGGGGATGAGGGTGATGGATGGCCTTTGGTGTTCCCAGCCCAGGGAGCTGACAGTGCTCCAGCTCCCGCTGATATAAAGGTCCTGATCTCAACTGTGCTTGGCCATTAGCATCAGGCACCCCTGGTGAAACCAAATTCAGCTGAATGGCTCTTCCCGGGGTGAAACCAATGCCAGAAGCAGCACATGGGGCACACTCAGCGTGTTGTGAGATCCATGTAGGGTCTCTGCAGGATGGTGCTGGGGTCAGGCAGCAGCTTTCATCTGTTCCTGACGAGATGCTGAGCTGAGGTGCAGCTGGTGAGGGTCTGGCCTCTCTGCAGACGTACAGGATGGTGTGTGGGCTCTGTATGGCTGAGCACATTTCTCATCTGTATTTCTTGACAGTAAACAGCAGTGACTTACTGAGCCAATTAGAGTGGCATGCAGTAATTCAGTGTGACTGAGTGCCACATTGCACAGATCACCTGCTACTGACAGGGGGTAGGATGAAGAAAGGATCTGAGGAGCTCTTCCCCCAGAGTGAAAAGCTGCCCCCTTCCCTAAGGAGTAACTCAAGGAAGGCTGTTTCAGCAGTGCCTGTGCAGGGACCATCCCCTCCCACTTGATCAGCAAAGGCACAAGAAAGGAGAAACTCCTGCCAGTCCTTGTCCTTCATCTGCTCAGTAGTTTGCAGGAGGTGCAGGTTCAGTTTCTTATTTTCTCTCTTGACAAATACTCATCTCAAAGGGCTGCCTATCAAGCAGGAGGAAAACAAAAGGATTGTTCTCTGCCTTTGTTCCTCCTTTCCCTCTGTTCCTTAGGATTACCAAAGAGTTCACTACTCATGTTCCCAGCACAATCTGGACATTTCAATTGTGGAGCAGTGATGAGAGAAGAGATGGAGAGGCCAGAGCTCCTCTCTCAGACAAGTGCTTTCATCATTAGGAACATTGTCAGGCTCATCCTTCTTGCTCTTCTGCACCAGAATAGTAGAGTAGCTTGGGTTGGAAGGGACCTTAAAGATCATCCAGCTGATTTCCTTGAAGAGGTGTTCCTTCTGCATGAGGAGATGAGTTTGCAAGTGTAACACCAATCTCCTTGAAAGCCATGAAGAGAGAAATCCAAATTAAGAGAGATACCCAAAAGGTATCTTAAGTTTTTGTTTGAATAGGTTGCTTGAAAATACCATGGCTGTCAAAAGAATCCTGAGGGCCTGAGTCATCCCTGCCTGCTGATGCCAGGGGTGAAAGAGGAGAAGGGTTCTGGGCTGAAAATCAGCAAGGGAGAAGAACAAGAGCAGGAGCCAGTGATGAAAACTGAAAGGAAGGCTAGAAAGAAAGTTCTCCACATCTCCCTGAGAGTAGTTCAGACAGGAGGAATTTCACTGGCTGCAGGGAAGGCTGCTGTGTGTCCATGTCAGTGTGGAGCCTTTGGCTGTCCCAGCAGCATCCACAGCAGCCAGGAAGGCTGACCAGGATGTAACCTGTGTGAGTTGGTGTCTGGAGGCCAGGAAGAACACAGGCTTCCTTGTGCTGTGTGTCATGTTTTGGGCTCTCTACAAACCCCCTCTTCAGCAGACGCAAGCATTCAGGAGTAGATGCAAACTTTCCAGATTCTCTGCTTGTGGTTATCTCCCCACTGTGGCGTGATGGGGAAGGAACAGGGAGGCTGCAGGGAGCTGTGATTGATGGCTGTTTGCTGTGAGTGCTCCTCTGCTGTGAAACATCTCTCTCCCCCAGTTATTTTTGATTTCTCCTTACAGATAACTCAGCTGAACACACAGTTTGGGACTCCTAATAGAGTACAGTCACTGCCTGGGAGCAGCTGATAAAGTACTCATGCTGGGTTAAGATTTTCCAGAAAAGAGATAACTTTAGCAGATGGCTTGGGCTGAGTCCTTTGGCTTCAGCTTTTTTATTGATAGATGAAAACAGAACACACAACCAAGCTATGGAAAGCTGTAAAAAGTGTCCTTCCTTACTCTGCCTTTTAACAGTTCCTGGGGTGATAGTTTTTCTCTTCTCTTGTGTGACTACAATAGACCAATCCTGTTCTTTAGCCTTTCTTGTACCTTTTCTGTTTTGAGAAGTTCTTTTATCTCCATCGTCCTCTTCTCAGCACACTCTGAAAAGATCAAGGCAGCCCTTCCAGACACAGGTTATCAATCTTTTTTTCCTCCCACACAGCTCTTTTTTCCAGTGAATTCATGCAGCCACGTAATGGTTTCCAAAGAATCCATTCTAAATTTCCAATATTTAACATCAGATTTTCTGGTGTTGGAAACACGAGGCCATTGCCAGCCCAGAGTTCAGGGATTGATTGCACAAGCAGACTTAGGAGCCATTCTGCAGGACAATAATGCTTCTGAGCCAAGCAGTGGTGAGCAGCTGGCAGGTGAAGAGGAGGAACAGGATGATCCTTCCACTCCACTGCCATGAGCAGAAGAGACCTGGAGAGGAGGAGAATCCCATTCTTATGGACTGTCTTCATATGAGATGCCCAGCCTGCACTTCCTTTCTGGTCAAGGGTCCACTGTAGCCATGGATTAAGGGCTACAGAACTTATCTTACCCTGAAGTTTTTGTTTGAATAGGACAGAACAGCTGTGTTCCAAAAGCTGCTTTATTTCCCACTGACTAGAAAAGAAGACTAAATAAACTTTAGACTTTTTGATTGAACTGAATCTGGCCAAACATGATAAGATGCTTTGCATTAAAGGTGAAGTTCCACCTTAGGCACAACTATAATTTGATTAATGCCCTGGTTAAAGGGCAGGATCACCAGGAAGGTCCAGATGTGGGGGGGAAATGCAGCCTTTTCTCTTTTGAAGCTGGTTTTAGTACTTAAACCCATAAACTTTCACTTGAAGGTGAATTGGCCAGATAACATAATTCCACAGCAGCCCATCCCAACCCAACCTTTTCCTCCTCAGCTGATCAGCTTTTGGCCTTTACAAAGTGATAATCAAAGACCACACAGAGATAACAACTCATAATTGTCAGGGAAGAGCTTTGCCAGCTCCAGGGAGCTCCTCATGGTGTGTTCTTGTACAGGAACCAAACCAGCAAAATGCTGTGGAAGGTGTTTGACCACCCCAGCATTTGGTGAGAACTTGAAACAAATGTTAAGTGTTGCTTTTGGAAAGTCACTGATTTTTGAAGACTGAATTTTTGTTTGTTTGTTTTTTTCCCAGCAGCTGAGCATTATCATGACTGCTCTGGGAAAAACAGGGAAGTTTTCAAACCTCTAATGAGCATCTGATGAATTTTGGATAATCCCAGGGCAGCCATGCCAAAAATGTGCAGGTGGATTCTGGGTTGGGTTTTTTTACAGTGTTGCTTTTGAATGAACTGGGCATTTTAATGGTGAAATGGATGTTTAAAGGCAAGTTTCTCCTTTCAGCTAAACTCTGGGGATATTTTACACTCATGCACTGCTTTTCAACAAAGCTCCAGAACAGGTTGTTCCAACATGGCCTTGAACACTTGGGGCATCCACAACTGCTCAGGGCAGTCTGTGCCAGTGTTTTGTAGATGTGTGAGGTGACCCATGAAAGACAAAAAGAGGCTGTGGATGCTGCTGGGAGCTTGCCTGATTTCAGCCCAGTTTGAGGGCACTGATTGCTCTCAAGGGCATTTTAGGGTTGTCTCTGTTACTTATATTTATTTAATAAAAGTCTCTTCATACCCTGCTCCTTCTGGATTGCCTTGTGTGTGCATTTTGCAAACTTGGAGCAACTTCAGGGTTCATTTCCACCAGCAGAAGAGCAGAGATGGAAATGGGGGGGATGATAGTGTTTTGATTTCTTACAGCAAGGAGGATAAATTCTACACTTCACAGGGGTTAGAATGGAGTATACCAGACTGCTCTGAAGCTTTGGTCTTTACCTCTTTAACTGTGACTGAGAGGAGCAGATGGGATATTAAATTTTACCCTCTCACTATTTTTGCAACCTAAAGAAGGACAGTTTTGTTCCTTACCTCCTCTTATTGAAGTCACCTCTTATTTTGCCCAGAGAGATTGTGGACTTCTCATCCCTGGAATTTTTCAAGGCCAGCTGGGTGGGGTTTGGAGCAATCTGATCTAGTGGAAGGTGTCCCTGTCCATTTCAAGGGTTTGGAACTGGATTGTCTTTAAGATCCCTTCCAACCCAAACCATCCTGTGGTTTTAGGATTTTCCTGTGGGGTGATGGTTACAGGGAGGCACAGTTCCACTCTCCCCATTCCAGGGGGAATGAGTCAAGGGATGCTCAAGTCAGGGATGCTCCAAGGACTTGGAACCAAACTCCTGGCTGTGATTTGTGTCACATGAACAGGACATAACAGTATGGGACCTACAGCATATTCTGCTTCTTTATTAAATAATGGACATAGAGAAAAAGGTTTCCTTTTTAAAATTTTTTGCTCTTTTTGGTCCTTTTGAGTTGAGTTTTCTTTAATACCAAAGATCGGGGAAGGGGGGAAAGGGAAGGGAACCCTCCAGAGGCTTCAGGAAAAGAAGAGTAATTTTTTAATATCCCTCACCAAGTAGAGATAAGGCTGACTGAACCCCTGCTGACAGCAGGCTCTGCTTTCTTTCCACAGTCTCCATTGAAGATATCCGGGATGTGAGGTCAGGCCATAAAACAGAAGGGATGGAAAAATACGCCAAGGATGTCCCAGAGTATCGCTGCTTTTCCATCATCTTCAAAGACCAGAGGAAAAACCTGGACCTCATTGCGAGTTCAGAGGATGATGCCAACCACTGGATTGCTGGCCTTGGGAAAATCATAGCCCACAGCAACTCCATGAACCAGAAACAGAAACTCCAACAGTATCCTTTGCCTTATAAAGTGATTAATTGTGGACAAAGATGCACTTGTCTTTCCGTGTGGGTGGGGATAGTAGGCTAACCTCCTTTTTTCCCTGTTGGCCCTGGGCACTGGGTTTTCTCTTGCACTGATTTTGCACCCAGGCAAGCTCCCTGGTTCCCAATGCTTTTCCCCCCTGCTTTACAATGATACCAGCAAGAGTGGAGTCAGGCTTAATGTAGCTCCTTAAGCAAAGAATTCCCTCTTTCATGAAGCTCCAGAGAAAACAATCGTTATTTTTTTGTGTTCTTCAGGGGTCTGTTTCACTTGCATTGCAGTAAACTCCAGGACAGGCACTTCTTGGCAAGGCATGAAAAGCCCACACTGTTCACCGTGTTTCTTGGTAATACAAGGAGAGGGAACTGATTCTCCTCTTGTCTGCCAAATTTACTCCAGGGTAGTTCCACTGCCTTGAGTGAAATTACTCCTTATTAGCCTCAGCATGGGAGGAGGTTCTGCCCTGAAAAATCTGCAGTTGCTCTAGTGACAACGCAGAGATCAGAAAGTGAAAGGCACAGAACAGGAAAGGAGAGTGAGTTCATCATGAAATGGAGAGGGGTTGGTTATTGGGTGAAATCCTGGCTCTGCTGAGTTCATAGGGAATTTTCCCTAGGGCTGCATTTCACTCAATAAGTTGCTTTGCAAACATAGGTCTCATGTACAAAAAAGAGAGACTATCTGTGGGTACAGTTTTGGATGGATTTTCTTCAGTGCCTGTGTGTCTGAGACTCTGACCATGACATCTGAAGCTGTTTGCTGATTTCACCCTGATTGGACAGAGCTGCTGCAGTCATAAAATATTAAGTTTCTTTAAGCTTCCCAAAGGTAAATATTCAGCTATCAGAGAGAAAAAGAAATACCACTCTTGGGGAGAGAAGGCTGGGTGAGCTTCATGACTTGTGTGACACCAAACATCAGAGAAGAGGGGAGATGCAAAATCCTCAGCTGGGAAAAATCACAAAGCTGGAGCTCAAGTCTGAGCAGGCACCAGGAAGTCCTGCCCTCAGTTAAGTTTTTATTCCATGTGGGTTCTCTGCTTGGTAATAATGTACTGATGGAGAAGGAGATGGTGCATAAATGCTGAGCTTTCATCAGGCTTTACTCTTCTGTGGGTTCTCTGAAGTCTGACAAGCATTTTCACAGCCACAGTGCTGTTCACTTAAAGGAATCAGACTACATTAGTTCTGATGTGCCTGGGATGTCCTGTTTATCTCCTGCATTATGAGTGACTTTTTTGGATGTTTTTTCAAGCTCTGGGCTGTAAAGTCACTCCACAGCCACCCCACAGTGGGTAGGGGAAAAATCTGGGCTACAGAAAGTTGTCCCTGGAGCATATCAAGTTAGATATATTGCTGAAAAACTTGCCCGTAAGAGGAGACAAGATTGTTAAGGGGGGAAAAATAACAATGACATTTACAAAGGAAGAAGGCTGTAAATTTCCAGCATGGAAAAGTGCCTTTCTGTCTTTGGAAAGCAGAATTGAAGCTAAATAGGGTGGGTAGGCAAACCATATTTCTGGAAGAGTAATTACTGTGCAGTGCTGGCTTCCAATCTGGGCTTGTCTCAGGCCATTTAACGTAACCTGGAATTACAGAACAGCATGATTTCTCATTTGAAATTTGATGATGTTTAATTAAAGCCTGGGATTTTAAATTTAGTCTGCCTTCACTGGGTTTGCTTGGCAGCGTGGGCTTGCTCAGATCTTCCTTAAACCTCAGGAGTGTTCTCTGCATCTGTGAGCACAGAAGGGGAAGAGTCAGGAGATGAGAAGTGTTGTGTCCCCTGCCTGTCCCCCATGACTGGAGAATTGCCTTGCAGGGTGTCTTTTTCAGCCTCCCAAAGCCTTGAAAAACAAGTAAGGAATGTGCAAGTTTTTGAAAACAAGGATTGAAAGCAAAAACTCTGTTGGTTTCAGATGGGGCTAGTTCAGTTTGCAATTCAGTGGAGTTGCCTGTGGTAGAAAGGGACTGGATTCAGTGTCTTATGTATTTTTTCCAGTCCTATATTCCTACACAGATAAAACTCCCACATGCTTGATGAGCATTGCTGATGCTCTTATACACAGAGTTCTGTTTTAATAAGCCTCAGATTCAACCTTGCAGCAGGCTGGCATAAGTCATTTAGCAAATATTGCAAGTATGTGTGCAGGGAAGACTTTAGACCAGAAAATACAGAGGACTTTTCATTTGAGCAGGGTGGCACTGTCTGCTTCGGTTCTGGGGTTTATGTGTGAGCTTTTCTTCTGGTTTGAAAGCACTTACCAGAAGTTCTGCAGCATTTCTGTTCTGAGCACATTCATGGGATATCTGCCAGATAGAAACCAAAGAGGGATGACTGAAACAGAGAGAAAACTGGTATCCTGGAGCTGGCATATCCTTTAAAAACAAAAGGCAGGAGGCAGGCTCTCCCTGGATGTATACAGAAATGGGAGCAGCTTCTTCTGAGTCCACTCAGGGCCACAAAGGGGCAGAAGGTGAAAGGAAGACCCACAGCCAGGACTGAAAAATGGTGTTTGTACCAAATGAAAGGACTTTCAGTTGAGGTGTTTTGTTCATCCAGCTCCTCTAAGCTCTCCTAAAGCTGAGGAGATCCAGATGGATGGGGAGTTTGGGTATTTTAAGGCCAGAATGCTGCTATTTACTGAGATCTCAGTTGTCTGTACTCTCCTTTTTCTCTCTTTGCTGCTTGCCCTTGCAGCAAGAGGACCCACTGTGTGTGCCTGGGCCCTTCCTGGGCTCTCTGATTCCCCTCCTGCATTTCTCAGCTTCTTGGGAAGGGATCTAAGAGAAAAGTGTGCTCCATTCACAGGTAGGACCTGGGCATACTCTTCTGCAGATGCATTTACTGCCCACATTTTGCCTTCCAGAGAGGACTTTGGGTACTTGCATGACCTCTGGGTGCTCATTATCAGAGGAAGTCATGCAGACTCTTAAAAAATGCAGTGGTTAGCACAAACCCAGTAGTTTCTATGCACAAAAGAATAGTTTCTATCCACCCCTACTGCTCACCTCTGGCTGGGACAGACTGGATTTCCTCTTGGGTCACCAGAGTTGGGCGTTCCTCCTGCCTGTTGTTTTTCAGGGAAGGCTGGGAAGGGGACCTGAGGTGCAGGGTCAGGTTAGAGTGGGTGGCACCAGGGTGACAGTCTGAGCAGAGCCTCTCTGGAGCAGAGCTGGTGGAGGGGGTGTTCTGCACCCCAGGGTGGGAGTGGTGTGCTTCCAGCACAGCATCCTCTGCTCATGGGAGCTTCATGACTCAAACTGGATTTTGTGGGAAGAATCAGTCCAAGCCAGACCTGGTTCAGGGCTCTGGAGTGTCCTTGGGAAATGCAGCCTCTCTTTATTTTGGTTTCCATGTCTAAAGAAGGGGAATATTAATATTACCAGGCTAAGAAGGATGTGGGGTGAGGTCATTGCTTAGCACCTGCCAAGATTTTTGAAGTCAGAAAGTTCAGCTTTCTGTGAGACAAACAATACTCACTAACAGTTTACACATATCTCCATCACCAGGAAATACTTCAGTGGAGGGGTAGCTCTGGTAAACACTGTTTCAGGGTTATGTTTACAGCCCCTAAGGCTGTTAATGCCTTTTTTTGGGGTCATTTTGAAAGGCCCAGTTTAAATGTTACAGCACTATATGCCTCAGCTGGTATTTGCTGCTCCTGAGCTTTACTCTGATTAACATTCAGATTGGGCTTTTTTTTTTTTTTAAGCTTTTCTGGAATGAGTTTTGAAGCATTGTTTCCTAAGTGAGACATGGAAGGTTATTCTTGGAGATCAATTTCTTACTTTGATAATTTCTTTTTCCTGTTGGAAAGTAGATATTTTTCTGGATGACCTTTCTTACTTGACAGTAAAGCAAATGAGACAGTCAGTTCTATGATGCAAAAAAGCATGGAGTTTTTTGGTATTTAAAACTGCAGTGTGTCTCAACTATTTAACATTATTGTAGATACTGAAGGAAAGTGGGAGATCCAGTTCAAATTATCTGACATCACATTAAGATCATTCTTATAGCAGTTAGTCCAGATCCCTGGAAATACTAAATTGATTAAAACCCAAACTTTTATGAAATATTTTCACAGTACAGCATAGTAACAGACTCTGTGCATTTCATCAGGGAAAGAAGCCAAGATCCACAAAGTTTGGTTTGATTCCACTCACAACAAAGTTCTTAGGAGACATAGGGAGAAATCCCAAAAAATATGGTGAAGGTGAGTTAAAAAATTACTGTTGATGCTTCTTCTGGAGTTCAGTGTTCACTGTGACACACTGAATATTGAACAAATCCATGACAATGAGTTTACCAAGCTTCTCTTGGGAGCTCTTTTCATTCTTTCCTTTATCCTCTTTTAACTGTCTGGAGCAGAATGTACTTTCTGTCATAAAAGAGAAATCAAACTGTTTCTGGCTGCAGCCAGAAACTCCTACAGGGTAAAGAGAGCTGATCCAGCCTTGGCCAGATGGTGAAAAGCTTCTCCAGGTCAGGATCAGTTGTATCACAGCGCTCTTTCCTTCTGCCAAGGCAGCAGTGTGCCCTGTGGGAGCAGAAGGGGAGGTGGTGTCAGCTGCTCAGGGAGCCCACGCTGATTTACAGCAGCTGGAGAGGTGGCTCAGAGCCTTTAGAAGAGGATTTCCCCCCTGCTATGTGCAGCAGAAGGTATTTAGGTGTTTAGGCTAGGCACTGACCTGGAAAGAGTTCCTTACATCCTCCTGCAGCTGGATTCACACCTGCCTGCGGAAAGCTGACAAAAACAAAGACAACAAGATGAGCCTGAAAGAGCTCAAAGACTTCCTGAAAGAAGTGAACATTGAAGTCGATGACTACCATGCCAAGAAGATTTTCCAGGTAATGGGAGCAAGCAGAAAAAGGTTTTGCTGTTGGCTGAGCTCAAGGTATCCCACAGATTTCAGCTTGGGTTGGAGATCTCACCTAAAGTGAACCCCTGGCTTCTTTTCTGGTACCAAGGAAGGACTTTCAGGGTTTGGTGCTCAGTAATTTATTGCTCAGAATAATTGATTCCCACTGAGTTAGGCCAGCACAATGCTTTTGATGAGGGTGTGTTAAGATCTTTCTTCATAATTTTGCCACGAAGCAGAAAATGAGATGCAAATGGGGATAATGCAAGAAAGAGGGAAATAAAGTTGAAATCCCAGGGGTTTCAGGAGTTTTGTGTGCCACAACTGCATGTCAATGCCTAGGTCTGGCTGAATTTTGTTTGGTTACAATTGCAAACCCAGATCTTCACCTTCTCAGAGGAGGACGGTGCAAAGTGACAGGTATAAACAAAAAAAATTTAAAATAACATGCAAATTAAGGAAAAAAAACCTTTCCAGATTTGTGATAGATATACAACATTGCACCCAAGCCTGGACTAGATTGATTTAATACTCCCAAGGCATATTTAATCTGGTCAGGGATGTACACTTCCAAATTCTCAAGATTCAGCTTGCTGGCTGAGCCTATCAGAAGATAAGAAAGGGATGAAAATTTCTCAGTTGTTAAGCTTTTGGTTTCTCTCTAGAGAATCCATCCTGCTGAGGTGAGATAAACCATCTGGATGATTTCCAAACTTCCATCCTGTCTGAAGCAGGATTTGAATTTATGGGTGTGCAGTTTCAGAAATGGTTTTTTTTTTCTGATCAGTGGTAAACACGTGGGTGGTTCTGAGCACTGGGGAGGAGTTCTCCTGTTCCTCCATGTGAGCAGGCTGCCTTCCCCCAAAGGAGATCCAAATTTCCTTATCTTTGCTTTATGGACATCTCTCTGATAACTCCTCAGGAATTAGGGGGAAGGTCATCAGCAGATCTTAAAGAATTCCAGCTCACAAACTATTCCAGCTGTACTGCCTGCTCTGGCTGATGTATCCTATCCTTTATTCCTTGCCCAGGAAGGTCCTGGAAGAGTGGAAATAAGGCTGGGAATCCACTGATTGAATTGCATGTCTCCACTGGAAGTAGTTGCCAACACTTCCTTTGCAGCCTGTGCAGGTGAAGCCAGTAGGGACCAGGGTGTGAATCTCCTTATCCTAAAGGATACATCTCACATATGGGAGAGGAATCACCACTCCCACGTCTTCACACATCAACAACCTGATAAAATCACCCTTGGTTTGTTTTTTTTGGGGTTTTTTTTGGTTTTTTTTGTTTTTTTGGGTTTTTTTGTTATTTTAAAATTTTGCTCTCTTTTATTTTAGAGGCACAGTATCCTCTTATTTAATGGACCTCTTCTACTGTCACAATAGTTACAAGGGAGCTCCAGGAGAGGAAACTTGATGGAATTAATCCTTTTTGCTGAAAGACTCCAAGTAATTGCTAAACCTTGATTCAACCTTTCGAAATGCAGGGAGTTAGTTGAGTACCATCATTAGGCAAGTAATTATTAAATTTCCCATATAGCCTGGAAAGAGGGGCTCTTTGGGGGTTAATTCAGATCTCCTGAGGACTGGTTTGCCTCCAGGAAGGGTCTGTCTTGCCCCTAAAGCAATTACATTTTCAGTTTGCATCCTGCCTCAGCTTAGATGGACTGGGACATTATAACCTATTTATTAAAGGGTGATCTTTTCTGTCTCAGAGAGTTTTTCTTTGTTTAGTCACAGGAAGGAAGGGTGATCAGGGCTCAAGTGGGGGCTGCAGGGCATGTTCTCACATTATTCTTGCCTGTCATCACATGACTCTGTCCACATCTGGGTTTGAGGCACCTGAGTAAAATGTATTGCAATGCAACCAGAAATTATGCAAAGCTCCTCTCATTGCTCACTTAATTTCAACCTGAATATTCATTCTGATGCATCAGAAAGGTGTTTTTGCTGGCAGGCCAAGGGTCATTCAGGACTTACGGCTTGTGATGCATGCATGGGAGGTAAAACACAGTATTTTGGGTTGAGATTCTCTTTCTCATTTGGACCTCTTGTAGCCAAAGCAGAGGGAACCCACTTTTATACTGTGTATCTTATCTGTCCTGGAGTTTGACTCTGGTGTCAGTGCTATTGTCCTGTGTTCATCACAGCCTTTACTGGCAACTAATGAATAAACTTCCCCAGGCACACCACTTAAAATGCCCGTTTTCTAGAAGAAATATCATTTTCCCTGTCATGTCTTAAGGAAAAGAACATTTGTAATTCTCAACATCCCTGCTGTCTCCACCAGCTGCTTTCCCTCTTTATATTCCCTTTGCAGTTGCTAAGCATCATGCTCAGCTTAGCTTGAGGGATCTGCCAGAGCCACAGCACAGGATCACAGACATGGAAGGCAGCAAGGAAAAGGCAGTTCTTCAACTCTCAAACCTATTTTGGAAGTGTTTGTAGTTATGAGCATGTCTCAGGTTGTCCCATCCCTGACATGAGCCCATAGCTTCTACCCAGCAGGTTTTGAAATCAGGACAAGTTGAACTCTTTCTTTCTGTCACTTCAGTTTGTGAAATGCTAGCTATCAGGCTAATGTTCTTTGGTTTTATATGTGCTCCATAAACAGATAATGAAGGATTTGCAGGGGATGAAAGTCCCTCTTTATCATCCTGGGCTGCTGCCAAAGCCACTGTGGCCATCACTGGCAGAGCTGGGTTGAGATGAGTGTGGTGACTGGTTAAACTAAGCCAGGCATTTCCATCATAAAAGCCAGAAAAATAGCTTTGTCACAGGGGATCAAAGATGGGAAGCAATTTAATTCTTCTGGTTTGACAAGCTAAAGAATTTTGCTAGGAACAAACAACAAAATTAATATCAAGATTTACCACAGGGGGAAAAAAAGTGTTGTTTCTGATGAAAAATTGAACCTGGGAGTATTTTAAATTAACTGGAAAAACTTGTTATTGGAAAAGATGTTTCCTTCATGGAGACATTAACATGTATATCTCAAGCTCTCCATCTTTCATGGTCAATCAAGTCCTTGGCTGTGGTGCTCTGTCAGAGATGGTATCTACTGGAAAAGTTCAAACCCCAGAGGAAGATGGAGAATCTGAATTTCAGTTCCTTCTGAGAAGATTATATTTGATTTGAAATCTGTGGGGATTTTGTTACGTGACAGGGTTTGGATGAGAATGGAAAATTTCCATGGAGGGGTGGATTTTTTCATACCTGAGCATGCACATGTTTAGCAGTGGTGGGGTTTTTAAGTTGGTTTTGATGCCATCTTTGCAAATAGCCCTACTGTGAGTCTTGACAGCCTCTTGGGAGCTGAGCCACTCAGGTCAAAGGGAGGGTTATTTTCACCTAACTTACTGGATTTTTGCCTATACTCTCTTATCATTAATTAAAAGCTTTAAATGTTTCCCTTTATTCCTCCTGAGATTAAGAACTGCTTTTCTTTTGACCCTTGATTTGTGCTTGGATTATTTTTGAGCTGACTGAAGCACCCCAAGTGGTGGAACTCAAGGCTGGTGCTTTTGAGCACACTGATAATGTATAAATAGTAATAACTGTAACTGCTTTATGACCATTGGCCTTGTCAATGAGAACCATTGTCATTGACCATGTGCTTCTCACTCACTGGCCAGTAACTCTTTGCAATTATTTTGTGTTCTGCATTGTGTAGCCCTGGTGCAGATTACGGCTGGCCTATGCCAGAAGGAAAGAAGGTTTTCACTCCTTCTCCCCTCTACGTTTACAGCACTGTGACAAGTCCAAAACAGAGGCTCTGGAGGATGATGAGATAGAGGAATTTTACAAGATACTGACAGAGAGGAAGGAAATAGACAGCATCTTCCAAATGTACTCGGACCCAGAAGGGTTCATGTCCTGCCAGAACCTGGTGAGGTTTCTCTATGAGGTGCAGCAGGAAGAAGATGCTGTTGTTGCTGCCCCTGCCTTAATTCAGAGATATGAGCCCAACGAAAGAGGTAGGTTGAAAACCCTGGCTCGTTTGCTTCAAAATCTTGCCTTTTTTTGATGAGCTATGAATTGCATTGCTGCTGCTTTTTTTTTCTGCAGTTGTGTGTATTATTTCCTCCCCACAGCTGCTTCTAAAACACCACTCTCTTAGGGGAACATTAACAGCTCAAGGAGAGGAGGACAGAGGAGAGGCTGGGAAATCTCTCTCTTCAATTTTTTTTTGGGTGCACTGAACAGCAGGAGAGGGATTGATACAGGTTGGGCTAAAGAATGATGAAAATCCTGAGGGAAAGACTCAGACGGGTTATTCAGATGCCAAGACCTCACGTGGCTTTTCAAGGCTGAAAATGTAGCAACATTTGTGTTCTCCAGAAGCTGGAGTGGAGGCAGATTTCCTGGATGGTGGGCACCTGTAAAGCCATCTGCAGATGAGATCTCTGAGTAGAGGCCAAGGAGGTGACAGCTGTTAAGGAGTTAGTCACTGAGCTGTCTGTCTGCTCAGATTGGGGGTGAATCATCAGTCTGGAGCACCTTGCAGGATGTGCTCAAATGGCCAACTCAGAATCATGGGCTGGTTTTCCACTATCCTGCTATTCCTTCAGGAGAGGGGCAAGCTTTGGTTTTCCACTATCCTGCTATTCCTTCAGGAGAGGGGCAAGCTTTTGCAACTGTCAGGCTTTAGGATTGGACTGAGCTCCAGTTCAGTCCCTCAAAATGGGGAGTAATTTTGTATTTCCTCTTTGCAAATCATGTCTTTCACTGGATAATCTAGACAGGGTTTATCTGGCTGTGTTTAGACATCTGACAGCTTCTCTGGGTTGGTGCAAAGAAATCTTGAAATGCTCAAATGGAGTTTTTCATGCTGTAAATCTCTAGAGACAGATGAGGTAAGGTCTGCCTTTGACACTTTCAAGATGTTATCAAGGATGGTAAGTGTCATAAAATGCTGTGCTTGTGAAGGGGCTTTAAAAGCATTTTCAGGCAGCTGCAGGTGTCATCCTTGTCTGGAGAACATCGATGCCTTTGCTTTTACTGGATGCCTGGGTAGCACATTTTGCCTCTGGGATCTCCTGGAGAGCAGAGGCACTGTGGTGGAGGTGGTGGCACGACCTGGTGGCGTCACATTTTCAGTGTGGGGCTTTCTGTCTGTTTACCTGGCAGCCAAGAGGGGCAACGCCATGACCAAGGATGGTTTCCTGATGTACCTGCTGTCAGATGAGGGGAACATATTCAACCCCTCCCACAGGAAAGTTTACCAGGACATGACCCAACCTCTCAGCCACTACTTGGTGTCATCCTCACACAACACCTATCTCATGGAAGACCAGATCACAGGGCCAAGCAGCACAGAGGCTTATATCAGGTAAAGAGAGTGTGTTTGTGTTTGTGTGTGCTTGGGAGGTCACCCCTTTCTTTCAGAAGATGTAAGTGTCTATGCTGATGGATGCAAGAGATAAAGAAGCAATCTCCCACCAGACCAGGTAATATGGGCTGGCCCATGTTTCCAGGGTGAGCTGTTTCCAAACCAGCTTGGCTGTGCCCTCCTTTTCACACTCTTTGACCTGGGTCTCATCTGGTGTCCACCTGAGTGTAGGATGTATAATTACTACATTTGGAAGCAGTATAAAACATCTGCAGTCACATGGAGGCTGGGCTGCAGCCCTCTGGCCTGGTGTTTTCAAAGCATGATGCTGAGGGAGTGTTGCATTCCCCACAATGTGGCACAAGAGAGTGCAAGGAGCTTACAAGATGTAAAGATTCCTGGGATAGAGCTGCAGGTCTGGAAGGAGCCAAAATGATGCATAGTGTCATGGTGCTTGCACTCTGTACTGCCTTTTGGGAGAGGCCCATGGCAGGAACTGTCCCCACAACCATGCTGGGGTTTATTTTGGAGAGTCCTAGTTGGAACAATTAAAAAAAAAAAAAAAAAAGAGGTGGGATGTGAGCTGGTGGAGCAGGGTGAGTGATCAGGAGAACTTACACCTGGTCCCTTTTTAGCATCTCAGATATTCCCACAGCACTCCTGCACAGAGCTTTAGGTGTTGCCTGTGTCTGCCTTTAACAGCAGCAGCTGTCTCATGGCCAGATGGGTGCAGTGACCTTTAGTAATTTGCACACCCACCTTTCATTACTCCTTGTTTTTATCAGGTGAGACAGTGCTTCCTTATGAGCCAGTCAATGGCTGCAATTCTGCTCTGGTTTATGACTTGTTCTCAGGAGCAATGACTGACTGGAGTCACAAGGTCAAAAGTGCTGAGAGTGAAATCTGCCACAAGTCACTTCTCAGTAGCTCTTTGAATTCATCTTACAGAGGCTTAAAATTATGGATGTGTGTTTTGGTTGTACAAAAAAAAAAAAAAAAATCCCATTATTCTGGAACAGGTTTTCCAGAGATGCTGTGGATGCTCCATCCCTGGAAATGTTCAAGACCAGGTTGGAAAGGGCTCTGAGCAACCTGGAATAGTGGAAGTTGTCCCTTCCCATAGCTGGGTTTGGGACTACATGGTCTCTAAGGTCCCTTCCAACCCAAAGCATTCTATGATTCTGTGATTCTATTGCAATGAGTTAAAGGAGTTGTGTAATCTGAAATGTTTAGGGAATTACTGTAAAAGAGATGAGATCAGCTCCTAGATAGATAAGGGCAGGGTGGGGGAGAATCTGCATTTCAGAATAAATTGAAATAGAAGTATGGATATGTAGAGGTAGGAATTTCACACAGAAATTCAGTCTGCAGACTCAGTTTGGGAAACTGGCCCTCAGCAGTCTCCTCAGCTGTGGTGGAGCTCCCATAGCTCCCTCCCTCCCAGCTCTGAGATTCATCCCTCATATCAGATCTAGATGAAGAAATCACATCATCTAAACTTTGAGGCTTGGCTTCTAAGGCTGACTGTCACTCTTCCACTGCAGCCACTCTTGATTACCTCTTTTCTTCACCATCTTTGGGGAAAGACTTGGGGCACAGTCATCAGTGTCCTTTCTTATCTGGCACTCACTGTGTCTTAATCTTTGGATAATTCTACCTTGGACTACCTTATTTCTCAGATCCTTCTGTGCTTTCCTTGCTCAACCTCGAGCTCTCTGTGCTGACACTTATTTCACCTGATCCCATCCTTGATCTGCTTTCCTGTTTTTCCAAGCTCCTTTCTTCTCCCTTGCTCCTTGAATTTCCTTCCAGTCTTCCCAGGCAGTGCCTGTGCCTGGTGTACCCTCACCTGGAGACGGAGCAGAAGGTGTAGAACCCAACCAGGTCCCTTCTTTGTTTCCAGAGCCCTCACCAAAGGCTGTCGCTGTGTGGAGCTGGATTGCTGGGACGGCCCCAACTCAGAGCCCGTCATTTATCACGGCTACACTCTCACCTCCAAGATCCTCTTCAGTGATGTCATTAAGGCCATCAAGAACTATGCATTCAAAGTAAGGATGAGGGACTTCCTCTCACGTTGCACAAACCAGGACTGACAGTAAATCTCTTCCCTCCCAGCAGAGAGCAGAAGCAATGAAAGCTTCACCTTTGCATTTCTCATGGGGACAGGATGTGTCCTTCTGTCTGAGCATCCATGCTCTGCTTCCTGCAGACATCCATTCCTGGGGGTTGCTGGATGGGGAGGACTCATCTGAGGATGAGTTTGAACCTGTGCCAGCACAGCTGCATCCTGGACCCCACTGCAATGAAGATGATGCCCATAATCTTGAGCATACCGGGTGGGAAATGCCAGCCAGCCCATAATTTATGTGGCTTTGATGTCTCAGAGTCTGTTTCTTGTTTAGAGGAACCCATGTGCATGTTTTGGATGTGAAGGACTGCTTTTATTCTGCTTTAAAAGGGATGAGCAGGGCTGGAGTCTTGTATGGCAGCAGGCTTCAGAAAACCTTAGGTCTGTCCAGACTCACTGGACTCCTCTGTTTTCCTTCAGTGCACTTGGGAGCTGGTGTCACCTTTTTTTAGGTGCCATAAAGGAGTGACAATGACAATAATGACAATGCCTTCAGCACACAAAATGACCTGGGGGGCACAGGGAACCAGATCAGGTCTGTGCAGGAGTCGAGGAAGGGTTGATATCACTTAAATCCTGTGATTTCAAAGCCCCCTTCCCAGTCCTTCCTCTGAAGGTGAGTAGGAAGGTGCTCTGAGCCACAGTGCAAGTGGAGAGAATGCAGGCACAGGGAGTGACTTCTCCACTGGATCATCACCTCTGGAAGGCATCAGCACAGATCTGAGAAACAACTGCACAGTTAAATTTGTCCATTTCTAACAAATCCTTGCTTTAGGAGAATATCAGACCCTCCTGTTGACACACTCGTTCCCAGAGAAAACAGCCCTGGGGTTCATACCAATTGCTGCAGACTGGTGAAGCTGCAGAGCTCACTGATGGTGTGTGTTGCTGTCTTGTTCCAGACCTCACCATACCCTGTCATCATCTCCCTGGAGAACCACTGCAGCGTGGAGCAGCAGAAGGTCATGGCCCAGCACATGACCACCATCCTGCAGGACATGCTCTTGGTTGCCCCAGTGGATGGAAACAAATCTCAGTTCCCCTCCCCAGAGGTAAGCAAGGCCATTCCAGCACTTTCTGCTTTCTGAGGGTTGGATAAGAGGGAAGTTTTTCTTCTTGCTGAGTGCAAAACTCAAGGGGAAAACCACTGCAAATAGCCTGAAGGTATATTAAACACAAAGTGTGCTGCCATTGAGTGTCCTGGGGTAGCCACTGGGAATGGCCTGGGGTGGTGGGGATGGAGATGTCCATGGAGGAAAAAGGGAAGCTGGAGGCTGCCTAGAGATGCTTTTTATTCCCAGGAATCAGGGCAGCTGTCAGGCTGGGAGCTGAGCCCTGACCTTACAAGAGGAAAGAGATACATAGCCCTCAACAGTGGTCCACCACTATAAAATCATTAGTTGACAGAACCAACTGGAAATGGCATCTTGATGTGAAAAATATGTCTCCACAACAGGAGCCAAAAGGAAACATTCATCTATTTCCATCCATGTGGTTTGTACTTGTTCTCTCTTTCTCTTTCTCTCTCTTTCTCTCTCTTTCTCTCTCTTTCTCTCTCTTTCTCTCTCTTTCTCTCTCTTTCTCTCTCTTTCTCTCTCTTT
>VZUI01031542.1:0-10657 GCA_013401135.1 Cettia cetti
CCGCAGGACGCGCCGCCGGCGGGGCCCGGCCCGGCCCGGCCCGGAGCGGCTCGGCCCGGCCCCGAGCGGCCGCTGGGGATGGAGCCCTTCCTCGGCTGCACCGGCGCCGCGCTCCTGCTCTGCTTCAGCTACGCCGGTCTGCGCCCGGTGGAGGCAGGTACGGGCGGCCGGGCCCCGGGAGCCGCTGCCGGGGCTGTGGGGAAGGGGTTCGGGGGCAGCGGAGACCCCCGGGGGGGAGCAGCGTGAGCGGGCAGGGCTGCGCCGAGGGGACGGAGTTTGGGGGGACTTTGCCGGGATTTGGGTGCGGAAGAGGCGGCGATTTGGGACGCGCAGCCCCGCGGCACCGGGCTCGGGCGCTCGCCCCCGCCGGGTCCCGGAGTGGGCGCTCGCAGCCGGGCGTCCCCGGGGAGGGCGGCTCGTGGGGATGTGGAAACGGGGAGAAGGAGGGGAGCCCCTCATCCTGCGCTGGGGGAGGTTCTGGGCACCTGAGCAGCGTCCCTGGCTCGTGTCTCGGAGTGGAGGGGGCAAAGCCAGGTCTGCTCTGCCAATTCCCCTTCCCCGCTGCCCGGGGCCCAGCCAGGCTCTGCTGGGAGCCCTGTGAACGCTGGGGAAGCGCTGTGGCCACAAAGGAACCGTGGTGGCCCCACAGGAACCACGGTGGCCCCAGAGGAATCTCCTCTCCAGGGACACTGCACATGCTGGCCACAAAAACCAGGCCCCTCTGAGCCAAGCAGTGACCTGGAGTGGGGGGTCTTTGGTGAAGCCAGTGGTCCCTCGAGCTGGACCTGATTTTGGGGTACCAGGCTGGATCCAAGTCCCCTCTTGCCTCCCCTGGCCTCAGCACCCCCTGTGTGGGTGTAAAGTGGGCAGTGCTGCTGGAGCTCCCCAGCCCACACCCGTCACCCTCCCAAGCAGCCCAGGGCTGTCTCCTGGGCTGGCTGCAAGATGTTGGTGGAACAGCTGCTTTGATTCTGCTGATTGCCGGGATATCTTGCATTCCAGGAGGCTGGGGGTGATTATTAGGGATGCAGAGCTCCAGGGAGTGGAAATTCCTCCGCTCCAGCCATCCCTGGAAGTTGCTGGAGTTCCATTTGTCCTCCTCAGGGCTGCAGCAACCCCTAAATGCTTTCAGCTCTGCCACCCGTCCTTGGCCAGGCATCGGCCTCTGAAGTTGCTGTTTCACAAGTGCCAGCTCCGGGGAGATTAATGAAACATTCCCAAAGGGAGGGAGCCATGAGGAAAACACGGCTGCACAGTGGAGGGGATGTGACAGCACTCGGGGTTTTCTGTAAACTAGGCCACCTCCTTATCCTTGGATCACCTCGGTTGGCATCCCAGAGTAAACAGGGAGTTGTGTCCCTGCCCAAAAGCACCTCCTGCTCCTGCCGGGGCCGGGAGGGGTCTGTGCCACGTTCCTGGGAGCTCACGGTGAGCTGTGTCACTCTGGTGTGGTGCCACGCACCCCTCAGTGCCTCCTCCTTCTGTGTCACCCGTGCCAAGGGTCCTGACGAGCTCTCCCTGCACCCAGGTGAGGCAGGGAACTTGTGCTGTCCCTGTTTTCTGGAGCAGGAGCAGAGGGATGAGGGCACCGAGTGATTTTTGCCAAGGTCACACAGAGGTAGTGGCAGTGTCACCACCAGCTCCGTGTCCCCAGCCCTGCCTGATGATGTGAGCACCAGGCCACCAAGAGTCACTGGAAAAGCCTGTGGGGAGGAAATCATTCCAGGGCAGGGGTAGAGGCTCCAGGGTCCATCCCCTTTGGACCCAGAGCTTGTGTGGGTGAGTTTAAAATAATTCCTGTCATGAAAGATTAAAGCCATCATTCCTGGGAGGGGAATGGTGCAAATTCCCCCCTGGCAATGCCACGGCAAGGGCAGGTGAGTGGCACTGAGCACAGGCCCTGCTCTGAATTCAGGGATTTTGGCCAGGCAGGGCCATTTTTTGCCAAGGTGACGCCAAGGTGAGTGAGGAGGGGAAGCAGGAGCAGGAGGATGAGGTGGCTGAGGAATAATCCTCACACCAATGCTCTTCAGCAACCCAAAAATCCCACCTGGCTGGGCAATGCCCTCCCACCCTTCCCACTGCCCCAGAAGGTCCCTGAGGAAGCACTCAGGATGGCTGGCAAGTCAGGAATAGGATTTAATTTTGCCCTTGCTCTGCCAGCAGTGCCCTCCTCGTTAGGCTGAGCTAATGAGGGGAGCTCGGGGCACTGCTCAGGGCTCAGAGAGCAGTGGGGTGATGATGGAAGACCACAAAATAGGCCACGGCCCCTGTGACTTGCAAAGAGCCTCCCTGCGAGGTGCCAGCCCTTAGAGCAGCTCAGGTGAGGGTTATTTTTGTGAGCTGGAGAGCAGAGGTGACACAAAGTGCTCAGGTACAGCCTCCCCTGCCAGCACAGCTCTGGGGCAGCTCTCAGCACCTGCACAAGCTCCAGTTCGAGGAGCCCCTTCACAACTCCCCAATCTCAGCTGCTCGAAAAGATGCCAAACCCTCCTGGCTGCTCTGAAGTGTGTCCTCACCCCCTGAGCCACTGCAAAGCACCCTCAGGCCCCCCCCCAGGCAGCCCCCCAGCAAAGCAAAGGTGCCAATCTGACTGCAGGGGCTGATTCCCAGCTGGTCCGAGCTGGATGCGCTCCCCCGAGCCCGGGCAGCTGGGATCACCCACGGATCAGGGAGAGCAACAATCTCAGCAGGCTCAAGAGAGCAGCAAAAGGTCTTTCAGCTATTTGGGAACAACAAACCAACTCTTTCCAGCCCTTTCCCTCCATCCCAGAGGCCGGGGAGATTCCTGGCTGGCTGATGGGTGGCGTAAGCACTTTATTGATTTCTGCGTTGGGCGTGGGAGGGATTTAATTGGGAAGTGGAGGTTTCTCACCCCGGTGTCAGGCTCTCAGCAGGGATGGTGCAGTGAGAGGCAGCCAAGGTTGAGCCATCCTCTTCCAAATGCTGTCTCCTGCTGGGAATATGCTTGTGGAAAAGGGGGATTCCTCCCAGAGAGATGTGCTTGCAGTTATTAACCACGCGCTCCGTGGCAGTGCCATCCATGTGCTGGCCCTGGATCCATCCTCACCCTTTGGATGTTCATTGCTAAACAAACTCTTGCTGGTTTATGAAGTGCCCAGAGGCTGAATTAGGGCCTGGATTGAGTATAATTCAGTTAAAAGCAGAAATGTATTGAGCAATGAAGCTGCAAACCTTTATGTGTGCAGTAAAAAGCGGGATACAAGAGCAGAGCTGGGCTAGGAGCAGGCAGCAAAATCCCAGGGAAGATCTGGTGTCAGCATCCAGCACTGCCCAGGAAATCCCCAGGCCCCTCTGATTGCTCTGATACCACAGAGGTGTGGGATAAGAGGAGCTAGAAAAGCCTGTGGTACCCATTTCTCTGTGGATATTCAGATCCTGGATAAAACATGCCATGATGGGAACAACTCTGCTCTGAGTTTGAACCCAAATTGTGGCACTGGGGAGACCTGAGAGAATCCTGCCTGCCTCTGGGACTCTCCAGGGTAGAAATATTCCTTCCTTCTGCCCCAAGGAATTCCCAATGGCTGGCTGGCCACAGTCTCTGTGCTTCCTGAAAAGGCTGCGTGCTCCCTGGCAGCATTTCCAGCACGTTTGGGCAGCTGCTCCCTGGGGAGTCAGCCACAAAGCCAAGGGGTGGGCAGGAGGGGGCTGGTGGCCTATTAATATCCCATTCTGATAGGGAAGTGAGCAGCCAGCAGGAAATAATTGCCACTTTCCCAGCTGAGGAACCACCAGTTGGCCTCTCTGCTCTTTGAAAAGGCTGGATCTCAGCAAAGAGCTCCTCTTCCCGTGGGGCTGGGAATGATCCCTGCTCCCACACATTCCCCTGGGGCTGCCTTCATTAAAACCCTCGGGAATGCTGAGCAATGTGCCAGCCCTTCCTACATATCCCATAAAACCCACAAGCAATTACATCCAGGGATGGGCTCCATGCTGGGAGAGCAGAGAGAAGCAGCAAAAGCAGCTCTGTGTGAATCCACACTCGGGGAAAGGGCCAGAAAACATCACATGGATTTTAGGGATGCTCCTTTCAGCTCGGGTCCTTTCATCTCCTGCATCCCCAGGGAAGGCTGTGGTGCAGAAAGGAGTTAAGGGTGGGATTCACTGCTTCCTGCAGGAAAGGACAGCTGGAAAGCAGGGAATGAGCTGCTTCAGAGCTCACCAGACCATGTCCCTGGGGCTCTGAGGCTGCTCAAGCCGTTCCCAGCAGGGAAGGAGCTGCTTGGGAGAGGAGCTGAGTGAATTGGAAAATGCTGGGAATACAGCACAGCCTCAGGAAGGATGCAATTCCAAGCACCTCCATGGGAGTGGTGAATTCAGAGGGGTTTGGGGGTCCCTTGTCTGGAGAGATAAATCCAGAAATACACTTTAATTCCAGACCTATGGCCTGGACTGGGCTGGCCTGAGGTGACCTCAAGGATGTGACATTTCCACAGGTTCCTCCTTTCCTTCAATGTCTTGTGGCCTGATCCTACAAGACACGCCAGGGTTTGGACATCCCAATATTCAGCATCCCTCCAATTCCCAGGTGACAGCAGCAGTGGGATGGAACAAATCTGGTTTTTTCCCTGCTCTTTTTCCCACCCCTCCCATCCATGCCACAGCTCCCATGAGGAATCCAAGGATTCCCTCACAGGGAAGAGTGTGGGCTCCTCTTCCTCGTGCCAGCTGTGCCCATGACGAAGCCAGAGTTGTAAAATGCGTGTGTGTGGCTCCTCTCTCTCCAATTAAAATCCAACAATAACGAGGAAAACGTTTAATGGAGGGCAGGGAGGGGTTCTCAGCACGGGGAAGGGATTAAGGATCAGCTCCAGGGCTCAGGATTTTTTGGTGCACAGCGGAGGCTCCGACCTGCTCCTGCCAAAAGGGCCCCAGGCACGGCGGAATCGGGGAGGGCTGGGCCTGGGGGATGGGAGATTTCGGAGTCTGTGGGAAGGAAACGAGATGGGATTTTAGAAATCCTCAGTTTTTAAGCTGTTATTTATGTTTAAAAGTCCTGATTTCAGCTTAAATCATCACCCCTTACTGAGGGGGTGGGGTGATTTCTGCTGACATGAAAATGAGAATATTTTTCCGTCCAAATTTGGGCAAATATCCCACTGGCAAAGTTTGGAGGGTGGGATTTGCTCCAGCATCCTGCACTGGGATGAAGTTAAAGTGCTAAAGCAGGAATCTTGCACCATTCCCTTATGGAGCAGACAGGGAATGTGCTGCCCTCAGCAGCTCTGGAGTAAATAGACAAAAAAACCAAACAACACAACCTTGAACCCATTCCCTGCTATCCCTGCAGCATTCCCACCCTCTGTGCCTGCTCCCAGAACACCAGCAGCTTCCCTGGCTGCCACAGGCACAGGAGCAAAGTTTCCAGGAGTAGCACATGACTCTAGAAGGAAACAAAAATTTGCATTTGGCACCTCGAGGCCCTGCTTGAGCTGCTAAGCCCCTGCAGCCAGCTGGGAAATGAGAGGAATTGCACCTTTTCCACTTGATCTCAGCCAGGCTGGGACTAACAAAGAGCTGCAAAAGGGCCAGGGAGCCAAAAGTCGTGTGGAATTTCTTGGAACAGTGTTTTAGGTCTTAGGAAGTCATGATCTCATCATTTCATCTCCTGGGAATGAGGAGAAAAGCAACCTCATGGATGAAAATTTTGGTTCCAAATTATTCCCGCAGCTCTGGGAGCAGGAAATTTATTTTCCTGGGTTTGTATTTCTGTCAAACATGGTTTAATTCTCTTTTTAGCACTTTTTATGCTGGTTTGGCACCACTGATTTGGGTGTAGCAGAGCAAGGGAAGGCACATTGGGATCTGCTGTCCTGGATTCCTGGATTTTAGAGCTGCTGACTTCACTACCCCATCCCTCTCTCGGGTATTCCTACAAAGAAAGGTTCTAGAATGTTCCTGACCACCCACTCCAGGTGATTTCTCCCTCATCTCCATCCAGATTCCAGTTTTGGAGGCTTCAAGATCTGGGTTTCAGCTTTGCTGAGTGCTTCCCTCCTTCCTCACAGCTCTCCACCCTCTCCCACCACTTCCCAGAAGAGTTTTTTGCTCTCCTCCAGCTCTTCAAGGTCTTCCCAACTCCCCCATATCTTATGCCATCAGGAAACTCGGACATTTTTTATGCTGTGCCACCCTCAAGGTCACAAATTTCAAAGGGGCCCTGAACACTCTGAGTGCTGTTCCCTTTTCCAAGCTTTTTTCCCGTGATCTCTGCTCTCTGTTCCTGTGGGGTTAATTCATCTCTTTTCAAAGCCCTCCTCCAACTGAAGCTGGCTAAATCAGTGGTAGCTCCTAAAAAAAAAATAAAAAAATTTAGCTCCTAAAAATACCCAGGGAAGACAACCACGGCGGGATTGAGCGGTGCAGCCGGGAAGGGCGAAGTGCTTGGCTGCAGCTGGAGACTGTTTTGTCTCCCATCCCTCAACTCCGTCATGTCCTCCGTATGTTCCAGCAAAATTCATCAGGCATGACTCACAGACCTTCCCGTGCACATTCCTGTCTGCTGACCGCCCCTTCCTAAAATTAGACTCGACTTTTGTTGGCTCAGTCACGGGGGAAGGTGAAGAGCTGCAGACCCACGTCCCTTCCTCGTGTCAGCTTTGGAAGGGACTTTTATTCCAGCATGGGGAGGATGATCTGTCGCACTCCTCGGCTTGTCATTGGCACTGCTGCAGCAGGGAGGGTGAGGATGGTGAGGGATTCCATCCTCCAAGAGGAATTCTGCCTCATTCCATGAGGGCCAGGCCCTGGGAGATGAGAATGCTCTGGGTCAATGCTGACTCCATCATTCCTCCAGAGAGGAATGACATCCCTCTGTGGAATCACAGACTTGCTGCTCCTCCTAAAGTCCTAAATTTGTGTGAATTCAGCCACTCAGTGAGGGTTTTTTTCTCTTACTGAGAATTAGTCTGGCTCGAATGGCTTCTCCAGACATTTCACTCCTAAGGGTCTATCTGCTGGCTGTGAAAGGAATGAAGGATCACTCTGCCAAGTGACCTTCAGCTGGGGAATTCTGTGCTCCTGTTATTCCTCTGTTCCCGGGGGAACATTCACCAGGAGTGATGTCAGACACTGACACCACAGCTTGAATATTTTCAGCCCCATCCAGGCGGTTGGGAATGACCATAAATCCAGCAAGTGTCACTGGAGATGGGCACAAGTGCACCCCTCTTGTACTGGTGACCTGTCCCAGCCTCAAAGGGGTGGTTATAATGAAATTAATGTATTAATTTCTCATAAAAGTTAGAATAGAACTACTCTTCCTCACCCTACTGATTTCCTGGAGCTACTCAGAGCATTCATTGCTTTGGGTTCAGAGCAAAACTGAAGATTGTGAATTAAATTTGACCAGAGGAGCGGGAACAGAGTCCAGCTGGAAGAGCTGTGCCAAGCCCAGGAGGTAAAAGCTTCCCTGGAGATGCCAGGAAGGGCTTGGGCTGGGCAGCTCCCTGGGGAAGAGGCTCCTGGGGAGGTTGTGCAGGAACCCAGCTGTCCTTGGCAAGGCTGGGAGGATCCTGCTGGAAATTCAGCTGCGCTCTGGAATCAGCACAGAGCCTCAGGCTCCTGCTTTCCTGGCCTGCCCTTTCCACATTACAATATCCACCGTGTCCTGGCAGATGCGAGTGGCTGCTCGCTGGCTGTGCTCTGACATCAGCCACAAAACATTGTAAGAAACATTTTCTGCCAGGGAGAAGCAAAAGAAACTCTCCCAGTTACTCCAATCCTGCATTTCAAACTTCTGGAATGCTCATCAAAGCATTCAGTGTGCACACTTCCACGGCAGAGCTGGAAATTCCTCCCAGCTGTCACTGTCAGGGAACAAGAGGGAAAAATGTGGCTGGGGAGGATGGGATGAATGAGCTGCTCAGGGCTTGGCTGTGGTGTTCAAGAAATTCTTCCCAAGAGTCAGGTATTTCACACATGGAGTCATGGAATGGTTTGGGTTGGAAGGGACAGGCAGATCAGCCAGTCCCACCCCCTGCCATGGGCAGGGACACTTCCACTATCCCAGGTTGCTCCAACCTGGCCTTGGACATTTCCAGGGATGGGGCAGCCACAGCTTCTCTGGGCAACCTCCACCACCCTCCCAGGGAAGGATTTCTTCCCTGTATTTAACTTAAATTTCCCTTCTATCAGTTTGAACCCGTGTTGAATGCAACTCATGTTGTCAGGTAACATCTCCCAGCTCCACCGTGGGAACTGAGACCTTGGAGTGCCCGAAATTCCCAGGTCACATATCCAAAATGGATCCTGAGGAAGGTCCTTTCCCTCTCCTCTCCTTGCCCTCGCTGTGTCTGCTGCCCCTGTAAAGGCTCTGCTCTCCTCCTTGCAGACAGCCCTTCGGCTCCAGTAAATGTCACAGTCAAACACCTGAAAGCCAACTCGGCCGTGGTCACTTGGGATGTCCTGGAAGACGAAGTTGTCATTGGATTTGCAATTTCCCAACAGGTACCGTGCCTAGAATTACCCACTTTCAGCCGTGTCCATCTCCCCCTCAGGTTCCCAAACCCTCCTGCTGCAGTTTAAGGCCATTCCTTCCCGTCCTGTCCCTCGTGGTGCCGGAGGGGATCTGGCTCCCCCGTCCCCTTTGCAGCGGCGCTTTGGTGGCTGCAGAGGGGGAAGGATCCCGAGGGTTTCTCCACATCCACGTGGCGAGCAGGGCAGGAATCAGTGGCCTTAGGTGCCAGCAGATGCACACGGGGAGGCCTCTCCACCACTGTGCTCTCCTCTCTCGGCTTCCAGAAGAAGGACGTGCGGATGCTGCGCTTCATCCAGGAGGTGAACACCACCACCCGCTCCTGTGCCCTCTGGGACCTAGAGGAGGACACTGAGTACATTGTGCATGTCCAGGCCATCAGCATCCAAGGCCAGAGCCCTGCCAGTGAGCCAGTCCTCTTCAAGACCCCCAGGGAAGCTGAGAAACTAGCCTCTAAAAATAAAGGCAAGTGTGGGTGAGTTCCTACGTGGCCCCTGGGACACAGGGCTCTGCAGAGAGGAACCAGCATCCTGTGTGGTGAGAGGAGCTGGGAGAAACTCTGTGGGATAAATAGGATAAACCCTGTGGGATAAACAGCATAAACCCTGTGGGATGAACACTCATGGAGCTGAGTGTCCTCTCAGGATGTGCTGGAGGGGGCACAAGGTGACAGGGAGATGCTGCTGGAGGTGGCTGCTCCTTCTCCTGTTTCAGATGAGATTTAACCAAGTGAGGAGGAGGTTTGCAGCTCTGTGTCCTGCTCCCTACAAGTGGAGAATGCCAGGAGATCTTCCTGGCTAGGCTGTGAACTCATGTGGAACCAGCCCCTCTGGATGGCACAGGCCACACCACTGCCCACAGGGTGGGATCCACGGGGCCTCCTGTGCTTGGATTTCAGGGAAAAAAAATACCCAGAGGCTCCCACTTTTCTTATGTTCTCAATATTTCTGCCAAATCACAGAGAGATGAGGTTGGAAGATCTCTTGAGATCACCCAGGCAGGGTCAAGCAGAGCAGGTTGTCCAGGATCACATCCAGCTGGGTTTTCAGCATCTCCACGGAGAAAATCCGGCACTTCCTCACTGACAACTCCTTCACTTGTTCCTTTTTAGCCAAAGCAGGCTGTTGAGGGTTTTCTGTCAGCAAGAATCCTGCTCCAGAGAGGGGCTGTGGGGACACCCGGGTCCCTCCCTGCCTGCTGAGGGCCCAGTCCGTTCCAGGGCTTTTGGTTCTCAGGATGCAAGTCCTTGACTCTCTTTATTAAACTGATTTGGAGGCTGTAAATCCTGAATTGCTGTTTATCTGGGAGCACTAAGAGGAGCACTGCTCCTTTCCTGGGGGCCTGAACTGTAATCTCCTTAATGCTTTGAAGCCAAGGAGGTGAATTATGCCCTGCAAAAAAGGCTCTGCTCCTTCCTGAATCCCAAGGCTCTGCTGAAAAATATCCTGCCAGGCTCTCAACACTGCTGAGCTGGAACTGCTGGAGCATGCAAGGCTTTGTGACAGGTGCAGATGGCACTAAGAGGGACAGGGACAGCAGAGAGAGCAGCCATGGGGACAGATAACACTGCCCTGTCCCCTAAGGATGTCACAGGATGAATCCTGGAACCCCAGACTGGTTGGGGCTGGAAGGAACATAAAACTCATCCTGTTCCATCCCCTGCCATGTGCAGGGACACTTCCACTATCCCAGGTTGCTCCAACCTGGCCTTGGACACTTCCAGGGATGGAGAAGCCACAGCTTCTCTGGGAAATCCATTCCAGCCCTACCCTCACAGGGAGGAATTCCTTCCTAAATCCTAATCCAAGTGCCCTAAGGAGTCTCAGGACTCTCACCCTGCTGGCTCTGCCCCTGACAAGTAGACTGGGGTCAGGGGCACTCCTGAAGCAGGCTCTGAGCTGGGTTTGGGGCACTCAGGGGCACTCCTAAAGCAGGCTTTGAGCTGAGTTTGGGGCACTCTGAGCTGGGCTTGGGGCACTCAGGGGCAATCCTAAAGCAGGCTTTGAGCTGGGTTTGGAGCAATCCTAAAGCAGGCTCTGAGCTGGGTTTGGGGCACTCAGGGACACTCCTAAAGCAGGCTCTGAGCTGGGTTTGGGGCAATCCTAAAGCAGGCTCTGAGCTGGGTTTGGGGCACTCAGGGGCAATCCTAAAGCAGGC
>VZUI01031543.1:0-16911 GCA_013401135.1 Cettia cetti
ATCTATCTATCTATCTATCTATCTATCTATCTATCTATCTATCTATCATCTATCTATCTATCATCTATCTATCTATCTATCTGTCTATCTATCTGTCTTTCTATCTATATTTCTATCTGCCATTTCATCACTAAAGGGTTTTTTCAGTTTAACCACATTAGCCACAGGGATATGATTATTTCCTGTCTTAAGTAATTCAGAATAAGGGAAGTTTCAAGAGTCACACAGGCTGTGACAAATTATGGGATTTCACCCTGTTCCAGCCAAACACCTTCCTCTTCCACTGGCAGCAAAGGGAGGTGAAGGTGTTTGGTACCTCAGAGAAGCTCTCACAGCATGTAGTCAACTTTTAGAAAACTTTTACATTTTGAAAGAAATGCCTTCATGTTGGACCACGGGTTTTTCAGGAAATCCATGCTTCCATTTTTTGGCTTTTTGCTGTCCCTTCCAGCCAACTTTTCTTCAGCCAGAGGCATTAATGTTGAATTTTTTCATGCCAATAGCCTCATTGTTAAATTTGTTGTTAAAGGCATTTCTCAGCTACCTAAAAACCCCCCCAAAAACAAAAAAAAACCCCAAACACTTCTCTTGACTATTATCATTGCATTGTATGGGTCCCATTCAGTTCTGTTTGTATTTGACCATATTGATTAGATTTTTGTTGATATATTGCATGTTTAGGCAGCTACCCATGTTGTGAAAAACTAGGAATGTTGTGTTCCTGCTGGTATAGAGTTAAGATCATGACCATGTTGCAGCACTATTTCTGCCTCCTGGAATGTTCTGTGTAACATCACCAGTACTATTGATGTGATGAGTGAATTTTCTGGGTTTAAATGGTCACATTGCTGCTGCCTTCTAAGAGGAGAAGTCATGAGGTAGTTCAGCATCCACCAAATAAAAAATGTCAAAGCTAAGCACCGGGAAACCATAACCAGAAGCTGCTTATACAGCTTCTTCTTTTCCCAGACACCAAGGCCAGCTATAGACATGCTTGTGTAACAACACTTGTGAACCTTTTCCGGTCTCTCTCCCTTGGGCAGTGGGAACTGGCTGCTCTGTTGTGTAGACTGCCATGTTGCAAAACCCTGGTAGTGTTTTCTGTGATGTAAGTCTCCATCTTTTGTCCCTCAAACATCTTCTGAGCAAACAGTAATAACTGAATCTAAAAATATACTCTGAATTATACTTTTCAACTTCTCTAGATTGACTGAAGGCATTGTAGAGGTCAGATGACCCTATTTCAAGATAATTGGTTGAATCACTCTCCAGAGATATGTATTTCTGTTTTCTGTAGAAGAAAGCCTAATTAATAAAGGCATAAAGTTAGATGCAGCTAATCTTAACCTAGCTGCTCTTATTTTTTCTATCCTTCACTGCTACATGGTAGACAGCTGTGGGGATCTGATAGCCAGCCACAGTGGGAAGCAAGAAAACCACTTCTCACAGTTCATATCAAATCTGCCCATAGTTCTTGGGTTTTCTATAAAATTAAATTATTATCAGCCAAAACATGTTTTCCAAAAATGTATTCTAGTGGCATGGGAAAACATGTTTGGTGCAAAAGCCCTGAAGAATGTTTGTCTTTTGTGACATATGCATGAATATAATCAGACGGTAGCACCATGGCCATTCTTTCTTGCTTTGAAACCTTTGAGACCAACAAATTTATCCATTTAAAATTGTAAGACAGATCTCTAAAAAGAAAGCCACACTGCTGGCTGTGATCCAGAACCTGGAGGGGACATGTGCCTTCTAGACTGGTAGTTGGAAGCCAGCTGGAAACCTTTAAGGCACCTTATTGGCACTGGAGAACTGTTCAGGCAGAAGGGTTGCACCACTACCCTTCAGGATCAGTTCTTACATAGAGCCATTAAAATTGAGTTGTTACTCAGCTTGAGTGAAAAACATGGGGCAAAGGCAAATGATCCATGTACTGTCTTTGACTCTTGATGGAGTTTTAGCAGTCTGCAGTGTGTGAGGGCAGGACTCAACCATGCCAACACAGGTCCCTAGAGACAGTGTAGTCACTGTGGGTCTTTGGGAAGTGATGGCCTCCCAGGAGTCCTGTTTCATACCTGCACGGGTTACTAGGAGACCTTACAGAATCACAAATGCACTAAACACATTTAGGGAATTGAATTCCTGGCTAGGCAAATGTGTCTTACTAACGATAAGGGCTACAATTACACACCACACCTTAGCAAGAACCTGGGGATGGGTACAGTACTTTAATATAGTACAGTAATTAACAAATAAGGTAACCTTTTTAAAAGGGAAAAAGAAAATGACAGGCGATTTTATGGACAAAACACAATTCCTAATTACTGAAAGCCTGCTTTGTGCCTGAAGGAGGACATGAGCATCTGGCACTAGTTGTTCCCTCCTCTTCATGGTGTGGCTGGGATGGAGCAATCGCTGTGCTCCTGCAGGCAGAGGAAATGTTCTCTCACAGAAGCATGGGGCAGATTTCTCACACAGGTATCACTTCGTTTTGAGCTCTCTTCTTCCTGCTCAAAGTGAATTTCAAAACTGCTCTGGCAACTAAAAATTGGACAGGTGCAAAAGGACAAGAACTAAAAATATTGTGTTAGAAACTTCATCCTATTTTTAACTTCATCTTCCACGGTTTGTAAATTATCCTTTATGTCACTTTCCTCTAAAACACAACCACCTCCTTAGCCCTCATCTCCCATTTAACATTTTCACTGCGCCATGAGTACTCATCACGATTTCCTTCTAGAGAGGGGCTAGCATTTTGTTCTAAATCTGAGAAGATTTTTTGACATCACCTCGAGATCTTGTGCTTTTACTTCATATGCACAGGGAACAAATGTGCCCAGTTTTTATTTTTTAATATAAATTGTTCTAGTAAGAAATATTATCTTTGCTTGTAAATCTTGTGTTATATTTGTAGGCCATTTCTGTTAAAAAAGCATAACACAATGCAAGCAATTTAGATTTTTATACTTCTAAAAGATTTTTTGGTTTAATTGTCTTTCTGTAGCACAGGCTTATACAAGAAAATATGATTCAATAGCATTGCTGCTGAGGTTTGATATTAAAGAACTAGTACCTATAACATGCTATGAGAACAAGATTCACATAAATTAACTTCTTAACTAAAGCCTTTGATTTGCTGCAATTTATTTTTATTATTTTATAATATTTTCTTAGGTTTTATAAAATATATGATGAAATGAATTTTCAATTATTTCTTATCTTTGAATAGTATTGAGGCTGATCTGTACTGAATTTAGTAAAGATAAGAGACAACCACGTCTGCTCTTTATTTATGAGGGATAAAAATTAGTAACCTTCTAATACAGACAGATAAGTAATGAAAAAAATGAAACAGATATGTCTTTATGAGACTACACATTATTTTCTCAAAATATAGTAACTTTTATTATACTAACCTTAAACCTTCCTCTGAAGCCTGTTGAATTATACAGAAATATAATATATTTCTTTCTGTTCATATTGCTTCCAATGTTATCAGCTGAACTACAAGGACTGAAGAGAAAGTGAATAACCCTTCAAACACTATTTTGATTGAGGGCTTTTGCAATCTGGAAATCAAGCTGTCCTTTTCATGCGTCTTTGTATCAAAAGTAATTTTGGCCAAGACTTTTCATCTTTTAAGCAAACTTCTTGATTCTCTAACCCACTGGAATTATATGGGGTTTTGTATCTACTGGAGTAGTAATAGAATAGAAAGAGCCTTGATTAAATTTATTAGTTTATTATATGATGTGGCCACCTTTGAGAGAAAGTGACTTCTTTCATATCTCAAGGGTTCTTTCTAGCCTACATTTCTGCATGTCTGGACTTGACACCAGTTCCTAAACCCAAAACCATGAGAATACTCCTTCTCCCCTGCCCCCATGCCCTCTGCCCACAGTTGTAAAGGCATACACACTGGAGACTAGTCTAAGAGTGGGAGGAGTGGAAAGAGGAACAGAAAGTGGAAGTTGATCTGTACACTGATGATAATGAGCCCCAACTAATTAACCATCCTATTTTCACCAGGGTTTGTGAGGAGTGGGGGGTTCAGAGACAAGTGTGTCCTCTTTTCTCTGTCTTTGTGAAAAAACCCCTGACATTTCCTGCCAGTTTTTAGTGTTTGAAAGCTAGACTTTGCTCTTGACCATTAGGGCAAAAAAAGACATCAAGGACAAAATTATATGAGAAACATAATTTATTAGGAAACCTGAACGTAACAGGAGAAGTTGTGATAAATTTTAAATATATATTTTTGGCTTTAAATAAATAATTATTAAGACTATAGTGCCATAGAATTTGAACAGAAATCCATTCTGACCTGAGAATCATGAAATGCTGAAAAAATGCAGCAGATGAAAACATACAGTGTGCATGTGGAAAAACATTGCAATTAACAATTAAACCAGCTGGTGCTCTTCATTTTTCGAACAATTTTTCTGGCACGAGGATCAAACTGAAATTGAGTTGTTCCATGGAAGAAATACACATAGCCTAGAAGCAAAATTTAATCCAATTATATTTCATAGGTGACTTTTTTCATTGTTTTGGAAAAAAAATCCCCATTGTAGACAGTCTATGTATACCTGATATATTTAATTTCCTTTGCCTTAAGGTTAATAACAGCTTTAAAAATAATTATTCTATCTATAGAAGCCCAAATACTCACATAAACACAGCTTAAAGATAAGTTTCACTCACCATCTTTCTGGAAAACAGCATCAACTCTGCCAATATTTCCAAAATTGGAGACTATTTTCCTGGGATATCCATGATCCATGGATTTTTTCTTTTCATCATATCTTAGAAGAAAAAAAAAAGTCATTACAATTTATGAGGAAGCAGACAATATTTTGAAAGTCAAAAGCAAATTCTTACATGTAACTCTACTGTTACTAAGAAGTCTCATAGACATTAACTTAAGTAGCTTTTTGATTCTTATTATTAAGTTTTTCTTAGAGATTTCTCTGAGATTTGAAAATCCTGCCTATGGTAAAATTTGTCACAATGTTCCCAGGGACCCTGGAAACACAGCTCAGAAATTTATTTATGTATTTCTGGACTAGCAGAGCCTTGGCCATCACTTGCATATAAAATGAATTTCTATTTCAAAGCATTGAATACCCAGTTCAACATAAAAGAAAACATAAAACTTCAGAGAAAACAGTAGCACAGTCCTGAACTATAGTTGTATTAGTGTCAATTATGGACTTCTTAAACAAAATTTTTCTTTGAAATTTGTCATTAGTTTCAATTAGAAATACAAGCAACTTTAAAATTGGAGAATATTTGTAATTACTTCATAGAGTATTTAAATTACAACACTTTACATTTCAATTTGTTTGAAAAGTAAATGAAAAGTGGACACTATCACAACATAGCACAAAAAAGTACCACTGTTGTGGAGAAAAAGGGAGTAATTTAATAGAAACAGAGTAATTCTAGTAATTCTACTAGAATCTTTTTTATTGGGTAACATTTCATTCTGGTGGAAGTACTTACAATACTGCTACAGGAACATAATGTTTGGGAAAAAACATCCTGATGAAAAGGTGATATTTTCTAGCAAATATCTAATTTTTTTTATTAAACTCCAAAGAAGCACATTTAAATTTCTGGAATATGCCTGAACATCAATCCACTCAAACTATGCAGTAATACATCAGTCCCCAGGGAAATTAAAACATGTCTCCTGGTAAATGAACATTAAGTCTTACCTCCAGTATCTGTCAGCTACAAAGAAGTACGTTTTTCCTGTGGTTTCATCGTTGTAAGCTGCATTGACTCTTTTAACAGTCTTTGGGAACCCAAAGCGGTAGATTGGTTTGGGATAGCCTGGCAGAACTTCATATCCACTGATGACCCAATATTTATCCTCTGAAAAATATGAGCAAGTTTCATTTGTTTTTGCTATTTATAAAAAGAAGATGAAACTTGTGGTTCAAATGTCTGGAAGACAATGTGTCTAGGTGTCAGTATTATTCCTTTCAGTTTACTACTTTGAAGAATGTTTCCAAATCTTTCACTGGGACTAAATCATGAAGACAGGGGAAATGTTTTTTCTTTTTATGAATAAAACATTAGAATAATGAGGTGTGTTAGATAGAACATTCCCCAGAATTAAAAAAAAAAAAGAATATTAAGTATTTTTCTGGATAACAGCTGGGGAGGGCTCTAGTTTGATGAGTTAAATCATTGACCTTGGACTGGGATATTGAATTTGTTAAATTTCTGTAATAAGCTATTTGACTATAGAGCCGTATAATAATTTCAAAACTGGGCAATGTGCATCAAATCAAACTATTAAGGAAAACACATGTCTCATCAAAATTCTTTGATAATTTTAGATGCAATTAACATATATATATATGGTAGTAGGTCATGTACTATAGTATGTGCATAATGAATTTATTTGAGATATTTAAAGGGTATTTGAGACCTTGAAAAAGAAGGACTGATTGTTAGTTCAGTAAGAAATTTTCCTCTCACAGTACAATTTTCCACCAACATATTTTTGCATTTTTTTCAAATATATAAAAATACTAATAAACATATCAGTAACTATAGCATACAAATACCTGTATTTGTCAATTGAATTCAGTAAAAATCCTTCTGCACAAAGTGACATGCTGTTACCTGAAGAGAACTAGACACAAAGAAAAGTAGCTGCTTTCACAATTTGTTTTTTCAGGACACTATCTATGACAGAAGGGAAATTTTTCTAGTTTATGACCTCTGGAGATCCATTACAGAAATATGATCCTCTGGTAATTATTTTCAGCATCGTAATATTGTCTGTTCTACTTCCTTAAAAACACTTTAACTTCTGTAACTGCACAGTTCTTAAGAAGCAGGAAGTAACACGTCAGAAAAAGTGAAGACCTTCTGATTCAATTACCTTTAAAAATTATTATTTCATCTGTCTCAATGTTTTCATAAGCAGCCTGAATTCCTGATGGTAACCTTGGCCAGAACAGTGAGATAAAATTGAGCTCTGTCTCCGTCCTTTCAGGATGCTTGCGCAGCATGTATCTGTTTTAAACAAAACGTAAGTCATAAAACAATTCCATTTCTATCAAAAATTCAAAATAATTATTACAGCTTCTGAGGGGAGATGTGAATACCCCCATCCACTGAGTGTAAAAGAAATCTAGATCAAAGACATTCGTAATTTTTGCACCTCAATTATGTGCTAAAAATTAAACAAATTGATTTTAAGACCTTCAACTTCTTTGTAGGGCGATAAAGCTCAGTTATCCTTCTCCCTGGCACTGCTTTCACTTCTGTCCCTGCTCCTGTACTGAGGATGAGTGTGGGACCCATGGACACATTGCTAAGAGATACATGAGTGCTTTTGCTTTGCTGTTTATTTGAACCTGAGATAAGTGTGTCACAGTGGTGGGCACAGTGGTAGAATAGTTGGAAAACAACCTACAAGCTCCTGTCACCTTCCCTGCTTTTGTCAAATAGAGCTCTTTGGATTAATGATCTGAAAATGATATTCTAGTATTTCTTTTTGTATTACATTCTGAAAGGACAGTTTTCCCTCATGGATTTTTTAAGCTACTGAATATTTTATAGAAATAATATATAGGCTTATTGTTGTTACCTGCCCTTGAAGAAGAATATTTCTCCACGTAGGGTAGTAATAGAATCAAATGTCAAATTTGGGTCACAGGCTTCTGGAGTTATGGGTCCTGTTGGCTGCACAGCAGCAGTAGACCGTCCTGTAGGATGAATATTTATCTTTTAGTGTGGAGAAATATAAGAACAGGGTTCAGAAGGAATTCTGAGGACCTAGAAAACACATTTTATATAAAATGAAAAAAGGATATAATTTTAAACTATGAGTCTGTCATTAAATGTAGATTTCTAAGGTTGATAAAGCAAGTTGTTCCTGTTTTCCAAAATGAGACTTTTGTGGAACTGGACTTGAGCTGAAGTTTCCAGGAGTTCTCTCTCTTTTGTTATCTATTTTTCAGAAACTGTTAAACTTCTCATTTTGGTGGAATATTAAATACCTTCATTTTACCACTTACCAGCCTACCAAGTATATATATTAAATAAATATATCTTTTCTTACCATAAATGGCCTGAATTCCATCAATGTCATCCTGAGGAAGAAGGAATTCATCGGGGTCAGTGTAGGAGTAAGTTGGATACATCAGTGCTCCAGGATCATTTGAATGAGACAGACCCAGTGAATGGCCAAGCTCATGGGCAAGAACAATGAACAAATTGTAGCCTGTGGGATGAAAACCATATGGAACAAGGTAAAATCTGTTTCAATACTGGCCACAATTGACTAAATGGGAAACTAATAGGCACTAGAGGTACAAGAGAGACCGTAAGTAATTCTATCATTGTAACAACACAAACACTTTGTTACAGAAGAGCTGTATGACTATGTAAAGAGTGTAATGACTATGTAATTGTGTTCTCACTGTTGTTTCTCTAGTGTCCTTCTGTCTTAAACATGAGTTGTTTCCCCTGCTATCACATAAACTGCTCACATCAAGGATCATGACCATGGCGAGGAGTTGCTGACAGTAATCCAACCGAAAAAAGAACCTCAGAACAATGAGATTACAGTTTTGGTGATACTTGGAACACCCTAGTTAGAACTAAACTTTGAAGTGCTAGGTTAAGAAAAAGAAATAATTTGCCTTCAGAAGTCTACCAACAGGTGTACCTGTATCCAAATCTTAGCTTTCTTCTGAACAAAAACGTATTTTAAAGTGCTGACCTTAAAATTATTATAAACCCTTATGACCTAAATATTTATGTGGCATTATAAATGCCATTATGATCTAAATATCTGTTTTCTGCAAGTTCATGCCTAAAAGTGGCAGTAAAAAACAACAACAGAGAAATGGCAAGCAATTATAAATTAAAAGCTCTGTCCCTTTTCCTCACTTTTCTGCATGTAGTCAGGCTCATGAAATAGTAAACATCACATGAGGTAAGACTGTATGAGGTTAAAACTATACAGATTCAGCTACAAAAACTTACCACTTCCATCTTTTGTCCAATTTTCCTCGTCATCCATATGCACATCTCCACCAATGCCTTCACCAGGCTGGAATGCATGAGCCAGCTGTCCATTGGGACCATCAAAAGGAGAATTGTCCTGGTGGTCTAAAATAAAGAGGTAAAAAATTTGTTAGAATCCTAAATTATTTCTACAAACTTCAGATGGGTATTTAATATTCCACATTATTATTGTTACCTCTATAAGCAAAAGAGATCATTATATCTGCTTCTTTATCCTCAACCTTTTGGAATGTCAGTGGTGTCACGTTGCTCCAGACATTGAGAGCTTTTCTGACTGTTTCATCTACATCAGCTCGTCTCATTTTTGGGGTGTAATTCAAAATCCTTCAAAAAAAATCCAACACATAATACATAGAAAATAGCTGAAATTTCAGCATTTAAACTGAAATATAGTTACTTGTGAAAAAAATCAATAATCTTAGATGTATCTTTTATGAATGAACATTAATAAAGTCTTTGTTTTACATACTGCCTTCTAAAATATCTGTCTTCTTCCAGAAATCATGAAATCACAAAATCACTCCATATGTCTGTTTATGGCATAATACGATTCCTTCAGATCCCCTAACCAAAAGTCGGTGTTCTAGATTTATACATTTTTGAACCAGATTAGGAAAGATTACCTGTATGTCAGATTATTTCTTTTCCATTTGGGATTCCCTGGAGTGAACACATATTGCTGTACATCAGGTACACCACATCTGGGTTTTTTCATCACCTTGAGTGTGTCAGGATCAGGTTTTGCAGTCACTTTTAGTCCAAAGAATGACTGCATTTCCTTGAGCTTTGCAGTAAGGGGGTTTTCACCACTGCTTCTTAAATGGGGATGGTGATCCTTTTGAAGGCTATAGAAATTCTGTAGAAAACTCTGAATCAGAGTTAAAAAAAAAAAAAAGCATTATGTCATATCAGTACTGTGTTGGTCACACTTAAAACATTCTAAATAATCTTAAACTATTCCCATATTGGCGTTCCCTGTGTTTACCAGGACCAACAACAACCTCTTGTCTTCAGTATGCTTTTCTATAGTTTTCTGAATTTGTTTTTTCACTGATGAGATATATCAAGAAATGTCTTGAAAATCTAATATCTATTAATAATTAATTCTACATTATTTACTGTGCTCAATTACTCTAAAAACAAAGCTTACAAGAAAGCTTATAACTAGTCTCCTCCAAAGAAATTGAGGCTGTCAGTGGGAATCCACACAGCCAGGATTCCCACCAAAGCAGGGGACTACTGCTAGAGAATCAGACTCAACAAATCATACCTTTTATTTTTAGCTCTACAATATGATACTAGAAACTCAGGACTTCCTACTGAATTTCAAGTATTTTGTCTACAACAGATTATGTTGTGTCTATGTGAGTTCCCTTTTTCCAAAAGGTTCTACAAGAGATGTCTTCAGCCAAAACACTGAAAAACATGCCTGCTTCAATCAAGTTTCCTTCCTTATATTATTAAGACCAGTCATATCACAAGCTCCAAAGCATATTCTGAAATGTAAATTACTGCTGAGTTTGACTGTTTCTGGTAGAACACATGCCTCAGTAGTTTTGTTATTACTTTACTGACAACACCAAAAGTGAAGCATATAATATTCAGATGATTTCTGGGTAAATAAATTCCACATAATTTTCACACATTTTCTAGGCTGAGAGGAAAAGCTTTCTCTTAAAACCTCTGCAAAATGACATATCTTTAGTTTCCACCCATATTCTCTGAATTGCAGCTATAGTTATCTTTCAGAATACCTTATGTTTCCCTTAGATACTCACTGAAAAAATACTTACCTCTACAAGCTGTAGGGTTTTTCCTTCATCTTCTGTTTCTGGAGTCACAGGAAATGCAGAGGAGATGGCCACATATAGCAGCAGGAGAATGGCAAAGGTCTTCATTCTCATCTAAGCTTGTCTGCCTCAGTTCCACTCTTAAGCTACTGAGAGCACTCCTGATCTCTGTTTATATAGCTGATAGTAAATCAGTACTGAGCACACTCCTGAGCTGTGTTTATATAGCTGATAGTAAATCTGTGACAGCCTGACTCATGCTGTATAATATCCTCTGATTAGTAAAAATGATGCATAGCAGTTTCATCATCAGGTAGTGACACAAAGTTTAACTAATATTACTATGCTTATTTTGCCCAAGCCTTCTGGTTTGGGCAATTTTATATGTTAAATGTTTAACAGGTAAGGAAACATTTTTCAGGTAAAATGTGGAGCTACATTTTACATTTCATGTAAAATGAAACAAAACATATGAAACATACAAACATATGTAAAACATATGGAAAAACATTTCATTGTTTTTGAATCAGGAATTTAGACTATTTTTGGTGCAAGGTTTGGAAAAACTGGAGAAATAATGAGAAATAACATTTAAGAGCAACATAATATTTTGTATGATAATTAATCAAATTATGCTACATATGCTACATATGATTGAATCTTAAGCAGACTATATCATATGTAGCAATATGTAATATCAAGATACAAATGACAATACAAAGAGCCAATCTTATTTAAGATAACCAGCATAACTCCAGGAGGACTATCATCTAACTGTTATCTAACAGTTCTATCGAAAACAATTTATGATGTTAGCAGGAGTGCTAAAATGATTCAGTTTTTTTTTTACTGATATTAACAGTTTTGGTCATGCTACTGGAATGTATAACCTGGGTTCTCATTTGTGTGGTCAGTAACATTTCTACTCTTGCCAACATGGATAAGTTCTCTTCTACAATAGAGTGTTTTGATTCAGGCAGAGTAAGGAAAAGACACCATGAAAGACAACAGGAATTTTCACCAGTGTGGAATAAGATGATTAAAATAACCTTTTTTTTATCCTGTGTTCATTGTTTCATAGAAGGAGAAGTGAGAGGAGCCATGATAAGAGCAGGTAAATATAAGGAAGTATTAAAAAAATTTAGCAGCCTCTAGTCTCCAAGACCCTAGTGTAGTCTTAAACAACAGTGATTATGTTTAGACATGAGGTTTGGGATTCAACTGCCTAAATATTAGTGTTATTTGAAATTCTCTAAGGAATCACAACTGATCTCCAGTTGTCCTGGAAGGATGTGGGTCTCCGTAGCTCCTGTGCCATGGCAGCCAGCCCTGCGTGGGTGTCTGAAGTATGGGCAAATGAGTAATGAGGTGGAATCTGCTTTAAGTGTTTTGTTGTGTAGATATCTGTAAGTTATTTAGGTGTCCAAGTTCCCATTTTGGACAATGAATTCTAGAGAGTGATTCAACTGACCACATGACAGACTTCTAGACGAGAAGAATTGCCCTCCATACTGCATTGACTGTATTGGCCAGGTCCCTAACAGTGATAAGAGAAGTTTAAATATCCTGGATTAGGAGTATACACTCCTAAACTGAGGAAAACCTTTCTAGCTGCAAGCATCAGAGTATTTGGCCTGAAGGGGATGTGTGTTTGCTAACTCTGCAGGCTGTCCGGTACAGGCTGAACATCTTTCAGGATGATTTTGATGTTTTCGTCCTTATTGGAGGTAAAGACCCTCCTTGTTAACCTTAAAAGAGAAACAGTAAATGTTAGTATGAGAGGGAGGAATACAAATAAATGTCATTATTTTAATTATGCTGGGAAATTTTTGCTTACTTTCCCAAATATCATGAAAAATAATCTATTTAATATGAGATGCTGCACTCACTGTAGCATATCACCCCCTAATAACATCTAGATTCAGCAGAGCTTACACCACTCCTGGGAAAATTAAATAACCTTATACCTTCCAGTGTGAGTCACATAGTTTGCTTGGAGTGATTGACTGAAACCAATACAGGACACTTCAAAATCAAAAGCTGCTATTTGAAATTACTAGGAAAAGAATTCCTCGGAAGTGCAGCTGTTGTAAACTAAAGAAATTCAACTTCAGGGTTCATAGTACAAGGAGACTTAATTACTGGTTATTCTTACTCCATCTTGATTCAGACATGTACAAAAAGAATTTTGTGCGTTGGGTACTTCTCCAAAGACTTGGCTACTACTCAAGGGATTTTGGGATCCGTGAAATGCTGCTTAAGTTCTCTAACTCTGCTTCTAAACTAATCTTATGACCCTGTAATTTTTTCTCTTTCCAATGTTTCTTTAGGATGGTTAATATAGTACCTGATTCAATATGGCACTTTTTTGTTTTTCATAAGCAGATAACTTCTTATTTTTTCTATCTTATTTTTTTCCTTTTTATTTTCTGAAGGCATCATAGGCATGTTTAAGCACATACATGCAAAGAAGAGAAGCACGTTAATCAGATGCATCTGGTGGCTGAGACAGGAGCATAAGGAAATCCTGTGCTGTGGCTTGCAGATTTCTGTGCAGGGTCTATGACCATATTTTAATGGGATCAAGAGGATACTGAGTTGGGCAGAGAGTCAGAGAGGACTCCGGCTTTTTTCTATGACACTTTAAATAAATTGCTTTCTAAGGCAGCCAGTGGAAGGACTAAAAAATCCTGGACTCTAGCAGTAGCTGTGGGAACTCTGTATTTGAGGAGTGAAAAACTTTTAGCAGCATCAGGAAGAGGAAACAGAAGTGGTGGCACCCCCCTTCCTTGGAATTTCCATGGTATTGGGGTACAAAGTCACATCCCATTTCACCATCTGCATTGACTTCCTACTGCGTGTCCTGCTGCACAGCTCTCTTGAACCCACACTCAAGAGAAGGACAGGCTTCAGTCATCTGCTTTCCCAGGGTGTGGCAGATAGCCTTCTCCTCCTTCTCAAGCACTTGCCTTCAGACAAAGGCTCAAACCCCAATGGAAGGAGACATGAATATGCTGAAAATGACACACAGGGTTGTTACTGGTTGCCAACTGGTGTCTGCACAGTTCCTTATTTTTCCTGTGAGACCATTGTGTTGCCCCTGCATTTGGCTGGCACTGTCCTGGACTCTCACTAACTCCCATTTCCAGTTATTTTCCTATGTGAGTGTCTCTATCCTGCCTGGGGGACCTCAGTGAGAGCCTCTGGGGTGGGGCTGGGCCTGGAGGCCCCTGTGTCATTGGTGCTGTGACTGGAAAGATGCCAGGGTGCACAAGTCCATTGGGTGCGTGTGTGCATGTGTATGAACCTGTTGGAATACAAGCACAGCCTCACTGCTGCACCTGGGGTCAGGGAGCTGCAGTGGCCTTAGGTCTGTCAGGGTACCAGATCTGGACAACTCCAAACACACTGTCCTTGTCTGGAGTTTGTTTAAAATCATAGAAATGTAGAATTATAGAATGGTTTGGACTGGAAGAAAGCTAAATGGTCATTTTGTTCTAACCCATTTACCCTAGGTAGGGATACCTTCTACTAGACCAGGTTACTCAAAACCCCTCTAACCTGGTCTTGAACGTTTACAGGGATGGGACATCCACAACTTCTGTGGCAAGTGTTCTAGTGCCTCACTACACTCCAAGTAAAGAACCTCTTCCTAAGATTTAATCTAAATCTCCTATATTTTAATTTGAAACCATTTGCCCTTGACCTATCACTATCTGCCCCCTCTAAAAAGTCCCAAAACCTTTTTCTTATAAGTCCCTCTTAAGTACTGGAAGCCCACAATGGTTTGCTCTTGAAGCCTTCTATTCCCAACTCTCTCAGCCTGTCTTCATAGCAGAGCTGTTCCAGAGCTGCTTACATGGAAAATTTCCATGTAATTTTCCATGTAATCAAAGAAGAGAGGGAAAATTTACACCTATCCCAAACAGTTCTTCAGAGCAGCTCTTGTCTGGACCCAATGCATCAGTGCCTCACTCACCCTGAAACCCCTGCAAGGTCCTGTACCCATCTGCTAAGCCACTGCTAAGGAAGAGAAGGTGGTAGAGATGTTAAGCCAGTGCTTGAAAGGGCTTTTCCAATGCCCACCCAAGCAATACAGATTTGTGTCTTCCTGTATTAACAATAATCCTGCTTTATTTTTAAACTTCTTTCACAGCAAAACTGCAACATTGTTCCTTGTGTTGAGACAATAGACCTCAAAATGTCCCTTTTCCAGGGACTCTATTGACTGCTCCTCACTCTCTAGGCCTGCACTGGAATCTAAGCACTGCTAGAGGTCTACACAGCATTGTTTCCCTTTTCAAGCATTAACTGAAGAAGACATTTAGGCAGAGGTGTTAAGAGGAGACAAATTTCCCAAGAAGAATTTCCCAGCCTTGAGTAATTTTCTGTCTCAGTGTTTTCGATTTACTTTGTACCTCACTTACCTAGGGCTTGGATTTGACTCTTGAAGCTATTTCCCCTTTCCTGTAGCTATCTCTGGTAACATGTTCTAATGACTTCAACCCACACTCCTGACTGAACAATTAAAAAAATAAATTCACAGTGTGAATCATTGTGGGGTTTCCCTAAATCAAGCCACTCACTACAAAATTACTGTAGAAAAAGGAACATTGGTTTGGTAGTTATGTAATTTTAATGTTACAAAAATAACAACTCGTACCTCATAATTCTAAGAATTTTTTACTGTTACAATTTGTCACAATGTTTGCAACTGCTTTCTCAATAGCAGGTGGCACTACAAAATAATCATCATTCCCATGGGTAGTACTTTTCTTTCCATTCTGTGCTCTTATGTATATCCTGATCTTCTAATGACTTTCCAATCTATTTTGAAACAATAACATAAAAATCTTTCTGCAAACCTAGAATATTATCCTGAAACAAGCTATTTTCCTTGGAGGATGTCACTTTTCACTCAAGTCTGTGTCAAAGATGTAAGTCATGTCACTGTGCAGCAATATTCTACTGACTGTCAGATATTTGCTTGAAGTTAGAGGGTTCATGAGGAGTTTTCCTTTAATGAACCAAGTACATTTTAATACTGAGATGAAACAGCCAGAGGCAAGCCTCCAAATCAGCTGTCTTGAAGTTTGTACAAGCTCATGGCTTCATGACAGTGTTAAACATTTCCTTTATAGAACTGCTGTTGGAATTTCTCCAAGGGCATGATCAGTCACTCAGTTTACAAACCAGGGTGCAGTGCTGGGCAGTGTTAGGAGCACAATTCTATAGTTCAACCACTCAGAAATCCAAAGGCCACTGTGACAGCACTCAGGATATCAGGTGCTGAATCAGTTCTAACTCTCCTACTGTAGAAAAGCAATTTAATGTGACAAGTACAATGGGGCTGTGCCTGTGTTTCACCTCAGTGACTGGCACAGTTTCTGACATGCCATCATCGATGATTTCAGTAAAAGGAGAAGAGAAGGAGTGCCACTTCCCATTCTGAGCACCTGTTTCCCAAACACAGGAAAATCAAGTTACATTTTTCATCTTTGCAGCTGGGCTGTTACTTGGGGTGGGAATCCAGTCTCGTGTCCAAGTCTTGATTTCCCTGATGGCAGAAAGGCCTTGGGAATGCCCTGCACAGCATCACCAACTTGAAGCCCTTTGCCTCTAAACTTGATGGTAATCACACAATCTGTGTAGGTATAAAACTTGTCCTGAAAGAGACAGCAAGAATAAATCAATGTGTCCACACTGATCTTCAAACTAAATCTGCATACATCCTGTGGATTTTCACCATTTGGGACATACTGGAACTCCTATAGATTCATAGTTGCCCAGATGAATACATGGCAAAAATGCCAAAACATCCCATGAGAAAGCTACTGCTTTCTCATGGGATGTTTTGAACCTGCAAAGTATTTTCTTTGTAATATCAATGGCACCTAAGACATGCATCTTTGCAGCTCTGGGTTGTCTTACACACTTCTGAACCTACAAATCTCCCACACCATTTCTATTAATGTCTTGATTTAGGGTAAATTTGGGAGGAAACCTCTGGAGGGGGTTCCTCTGGAAAGCAAACCCAAACAGCGCCCCTCCCCCCAGCCAGTCC
>VZUI01031547.1:0-10670 GCA_013401135.1 Cettia cetti
TTGGGGTGGGGGGTTGCCGGTGGAGCTGGGCTTGGGGGTACCTGGGGGTCTCAGTGTTGGGGGGGGAGGTGGGACAGAGCCTGGGGTACAAGGGATGTGATGTGGGGGGGTCTGGAGAGTCTGGGGTACAAGAGCTGTGATGTGGGGGGGTCTGGAGTGGGTCTGGAGAGTCTGGGTTTCAAAGGCTGTGATGTGGGGGGCTCTGGGGGCTGTGCAGGTGGGAATGGGGGGCTGAGGTTGATGCTTGGGAAGGGGCTGCCTGTGGGGCTGGGCCTGAGGGTCTCACTCGCCGGGGGAAGGGGCTGTGGGGCTCAGGGTGGTGGCACTGGAGGTCCAGACAGGTGCTCTGGGGGGCTCCGACAGGGCGGACAGTCTGCAGGGCTGCCCCCACCACACGCCTCCCCCAGCTCGGGGGTCCGGGCTCAGCCCCTGACACCCTCGGTGTCCCCTTGCCCCCTCCCCACATGCCCAGGCCGGCACCATGGCACAGGTGGGGCACAGGGTGGATTACCTGGCCGGATTCTGCTGCCCGGTGGGGGGGCTGGTGGCGGGCAAGCCGCGGGTGCTGTGCCACGAGAACGAGATCTACCTCTCCAACGGCACCGAGTTCGTCTACGTGTACGACCAGGAGGGCAAAGTGCTCAAGGTGAGGGGCTTGGCAGGGTGGGGGGGTCACCCTGTGTCCCCCATCCCGTGGGGACAGTGTCCCGTGACACAGTGGGCACACCCCCCAGTCATGTCCCTGCTCCCTATCCCTGGATTCCCTCCGTCAGGGTCCAACAAACAAACCCTACAAGCAGCACCCTTTGCTTTGGGGTTTGGGGGTGCTGCCGGCTGGCCCCTTTCCCAATCCTGTGGGGCACCATTGGATCAGACTCCACAGCCTCGTTGCCCCCAGCACAGGGGCTTCTCCCCCTCTCCCCCCAGGCCTGTGGCTGTCCCCGCTGTCACAGCACCCTGACTGACACGCTGCTGCCTTTGTTAATTTGTTCTGATTATCATTTCTAAGAAATCCACCGCTGTAAGAGCGGGATCTGCCTCCCACACTGCGCTCCCGCTCAGCGAAGTAGAGCACGTACCCTGCTCCCTGTTTTCCTTCCCCTCAGGGAGCAGGAATGACAGGCTGCCTCAGCCCCCCTCCCAACCCAGGAACACCCAGCTGGGTGCTGCCCAGGGATCCCTTTGTCCCTGGAAACGGCTTTGGATCCCCCTCTGCAGGGAACCGCCTCGTCCCTGCCACCCCTCCGGGTGCCGTGGGAGGTGACATTTGGTTCTGTCCCCGCTCCCAGGCTGTGTTCCGCTGCCCCGACCAGGTGTGGCACGTGGAGCTGCTGCCCCAGCCCCGGCAGCTCTACATCCTGTGTGCCCACAGCGGGATCTACTGCGTGTCCCTGGAGCAGCAGAGCAGGTGAGCCTGGGGTAACCCCTGTCCCTGGGCTCCCGGGGCTGCCCTTCCTGCCACGGGAAGCTCCGGCTCCGTCTCTGCCGGTGCTAAAAGCTCTCCTGCAGGAGTTCATTTCCCAGGGCCGGGCAAAGAGGCGGCCAAGGGACACGCTGGCTTCTCCCCACGGCTTGGCTCAGAGCTCTTCCCTCTTTTCCCGAAGGTTAATGGAGCAGACGGACGGCGACGGCCAAGAAAGCAACGGCCCTTCCGGCATCTTCCCGGTGGAAGCAGACGCCTGCATCTTCCCCGACGCCAGCCTGAGCATGTTCACCCTGCTCAGCACCTTCGTCATCACGCTGTCCCAGGACGAGGGCAAGTGGTGGATGCGGCTGCACGAGCTGCCGCGCCCGGAGCAGGACGGGCCCCCGTACCGGCAGGTCAGCCAGGTGGAATTCTGCCCCGGGAGCCATCCCGGGGACGGCGGGGACGCGCCGCCCTCCTGCTTCCTGCCCGTGCTGTGCTGCGCGGCCGCGCCCGGCACCCAGGGGCTGTGGTGCTCGGGGGGCTTCGTGCTGGAGGAGCCCCTCTTCAGCCTCCTCTTCGGCATCGACGCGGCCGTGCTGGAGTCGCCCATGATCCTGTGCGGCTTCCCAGACGGGCAGCTGTGCTCCGTGCCCCTCAAAGCCCTCAGCTCCTCGCCTGCCGCCGACGGCTGCCGCGACGTGTCCGCGCCGGCGCCGCCCGTCAAGATCCTGCACCACCTGGAGGAGCCCATCGTGTTCATCGGGGCGCTGCGCACCGAGCGGCGCGCGGCCGACGACGCCGAGGACGAGGCGCCCGCGGGCGAGCCCGGCTGCGACTGCGTGGTGGCCGTGGGGCACTACGGGAAGATGGTGGCCGTGAAGGCGGATCAGCGGGAGGAGGCCACGGTGCCCGAGCTCAGGGAATATTACCTGCGCGGGCCCATCCTGTGCGCCGCCTGCGGCAGCGGCTCCCGCATGTACTACAGCACCCACTCGGACATCTCCGCCGTCGACCTGGACTGGGCGGGCGACTCCTCGGACCCCGAGGACGCGGAGAGTGGCGCCGGCGTGCTGCCCCCCGTGCTGTCCCCGGCCAGCCTGAGTATCTGTAGCGTCGTGGCTCTTTCCTTGTCCTCTCGGGCCTCGGAAGGTACTGCGGGCAGCGGGGTGGGATCCCAGCTCTCCTCTTTGCCCTTGGTTTTGTGAGTGGTTCCTGTCCATTGTCATTTCTGCTCTTCCCTGCCCGTTCCCAGTTCCCTCAGCTCGGCATTGCAGGAACTGGCCAGCCCTTGCAGCCCTGGGCTCCCTGCAAGGGACAGCCCCAAGCCAGCTCGGATGAGGCTCCCGCCAAATAGGGGGTGTTCAATGTTCCTCTGGACTGGCTGCCCACAGAGCTGCCTGTGCCACCAGCAGGGCCCCTGTGTGACAGCTGGGTGCTGCTGGCCTTGGCTGGGGAGTGGCAGGTGCCCCCTCTTGGGGGTCTGTGTGTGAGCAGGGTGTGCTGTGGTGATCCGTGTCTGTCTCCATCATATCCCACTGCCTTGGGGAGGCAGTGCCATCCTGCTCCCAGTCCCTCCCACCCCAGCCATCCAGGAAGCCCCTGCTCCCTTCGTGGCCCCTGACCTGCCCCTTTGTGCCTGCAGGGGAGTCGGAGCTGTTGGCCCTGTCGGCCAAGGGCCGCCTGGTGTCCTGTGGCCTGTGCAGCCCCGAGGAGCCGGACGTGGAGCTGACCCCTGCTGAGATCGGCCGGAGGATCAAGGAGCTGCTGTCAGGGATAGGGGACACCTCAGAGAGGTAAAGGTGGCGCCAGGCTGGGGGTTGTGCAGGTCATGGCCAGTAATGGAATCACAGAATGGTTTGGGTAACCTTAAAGCTCATCCCCTTCCACCCCCTGCCACGGGCAGGGACACCTTCCACTATCCCAGGTCGATCCAAGCCCCGTCCAACCTGGCATGGGACACTTCTGGGGGCAGGGCAGCCACAGCTGCTCTGGGCACCCTGTGCCAGGGCCTCACCACCCTCATAGAGAACAATTCCTTCCCAACATCCCATCTAACCCTGCCCTCTGGCAGTGGGAAGCCGTTCCTCTTTATCCTTCACTCCAGGCCCTTGTTCAAAGTCCCTCTCCAGCTCCCTTGGAGCCCCTTTAGGCACTGGAATGTCTCCCTGGAGCCTTCTTTTCTCCAGGCTAAACACCCCCATCTCTCCCCGAGCTTTTCTCTTGGAAAACTGCTCCAGCATTTACCTTTTCTGTCTGGGAAGCACCCCCAACCTCGATAATATAAAACCAGCGTTTGAGGGCAGCCCCCTCCCATGGCACAGCCACCCCCAGTGCCGTGGGCGGGCTGGCAGCGGCAGCCATGGCAGCAGAAGGTGGCACAGGCAGGGTGCCAGGCGCCTGCCACGCGTGCCAAGCCGGCAGTAACAGGCAGGGCAGGCACATGCCTCCATCCTCCATGGCTGGCTGTGTGTGGGGAGGGGCTGTGGGTGAGCCCCTCCTCCATCCACAGGGGGATTCCTGAGGTCTGGCTGTCCGGAGCCACTCCACAGGGTCAGCTCTGGTGGGCACACGGAGCAGAGAAGCTGGGGGGTTTCCTGTGGTGGGATGGTGCCAGGAGCAGCTCAGCTTGGCAGCACAGCACCATCCTGACGTCCCTCCCGTTGTTTCAGCCCTGTCACGTTGTCCTTGCAGAGTGTCCTTCCTGAAGAAGGCCGTGGACCAGAGGAACCGAGCCCTGGCCAGCCTGAACCAGGTGATGAACGTGAGCGCGGCGCTGCTCTCCAGCCACGAGGGCCACAAGCCCATCGCCTGCACCGTCACTGCCAACTGGAGCTGCCTCCTGCTCCAGGACACCGTCACCATCTCCTGCTTGCTGGAAAACTGCAGCGAGTACAGCCTGGAGGAGGGCTGGACCCTCTGTGTCCAGCTCCTGGCCAGCCCCTGTGCCTTAGAGGAGGAATCCATGGATTCGGCCACCACCTTCACCTTCCCCATCGACCAGCTGCTCCCCGGGAACAAGCGGGAGCTGACGCTGCCCCTGGGCCCTGCTGCGGACACCAAGCTGGACCTGCCTCTGACCATCTCCTGTGCCCTCTACTACAGTTTACGGGATATTTTGGGCAGCGGCTCCGACTCCTCCGAGGACCTGGATGACTTCCTGCCCGACGACTCGCCCCTGCTGTCCCCGGACAGAGAGGGGATCTGCCTGCCCCTCAGCCAATGCACCATTGACATGCTCCAGTGCCTCCGTTTCGGGAGCAGCCCCCCCGGGCCCGACGCCCCCCCTGCCCCCTCAGACCCTGTGGAGACCTTCCTCAAAGTGTCCCGGGAACAGACTGACCCCGAGGAGGGGAAAAGCCCGGGAGAGGAGAACCTGCCCCCCTCGGCAGCATCCATCCGGGTCTCCTCGGAGCTGCTGAAAAATGCTCTCAAAACCTCGGAAACAGGTGGGTCCCTGGAGAGGAGCATCCCGGGAGTGGCAGAGAGCCTCCTGGGGCAGGGGTGCTGGCAGGGTGGCACTGCCACAGCCCCTCTCTGGGGTGAGGAGGGCTGTGTGACCCCACTGCCCCTACCACACGTGGCAGTGGCAGGACTGAGCTCAGCGTGTCCCAGCTGGAGGGGTCCAGCCCGTGCTACCCCTGCCCCCTCAGGGACTGCCTTGGGCACACGCTGTCAGCGGTGTCACATCTCTGCTCTGTCCTTTGGTCCCCAGATGTCCCACTTTGCTGTGCCACCCTGCGCTGGCTGCTGGCTGAGAACCCCGGGGCCGAGGCGCTGAGCAGCACGGAGGTGGCATCGGTGTGTGGCACGGCACCCGACGGTGGCCACGTCCAGCTGCTCGTCCGAGAGGCAAGGAATGGGTTAGCCCTGAGCCAAGGAATGGGTCAGCCTGCAGGGAAGTTCCCTGCCCCACAAAGCCAGCTCCTTCCTGGAGCCAGGGAGACCAGTGGGTGCATGGCCACGCCATTCTGACCCCCTCCTGTGGGGCTGGGCTCCCAGTGCTGGGCTGGACAGGCAGCATTCCCAGGCCATTCTCCCAAGCCTGGGCTTCCCAAAGGCTGTGGTCATTTCCCTCTCTCTCCAGATGTTCCCATTTCTTTGATTCTAGAAAACGTGCTTGGATCTGGGTTGTAAATCCACCCCATGCCAAATTCCCCTCTAAAGGCACAGGGGAAAAAGAGATTTCTGCCCAGCTCTCCCGCCTGACCCCACCTGAGGGGCCCCCAGGTACCTGGCGCAGGTGGATTTGCACCTGAGAGCTCAGATGTCCCCAGGGTGATGAGTGACAGTGTTAATCCTGCCGGGTTCAATCCTGCCAGAGCTCACCTGGTAGCACTGGGCTGGGGACAGCTGCTCCTGGGAGATGTGGGAGGGTTTGGAGGTGTCCAGAGCCACCTGGGGAACCCAGTGTCTGTGGGGAGGGGTCCTGGCCCCCCACTGCCCAGCGAGGGTGACAGTGACGCTGCTCTCGCTGTCCAGGTGACCATGAATGACGTGAGCCCTGCGGGTCCCATCCAGGCTGTGGAGATCCTGATGGAGAGCCCGTCCCTGGCCCACATGTGCAGGACACACCACGCCGTCATCCGGCGCATACAGGTACCCCCCGGGGGCAGGGGGGACCCCAAGTGACCCCAAAGCCCCTGGGATGGACCCTGGGGTGCACTGGGGAGTGTTTCTGTGGCACCACGGTGTGACAGACCAGCAGCACTGGGGCTGGTGGTCCCCAGATCTGGGGGTCCCAGGATTGGGGCTTGGGCTGCCCTGAGATTGGGGCTCCTCCCCAGGGCTCAGGGGGTTCCCTGTGGCTGGGACTGCCCAGGGCTCAGACTCCCTGAGACTGGGAATTCCCAAGGTTGGGGCTCCCAGGATCTGGGGAGCTGGGGCTCCTGGGATTGGGGTCCCTGGGGCTGGGTGCTGCCAGCTCCCCCAGCACCCTCCCTCGCTCCCCCAGGCGCTGGTGCTGGAGCAGGCGGCGCAGGGCTCGGGACCCCCCGACCTCCGCATGCAGTACCTGCGTCAGATCCAGGCCAACCACGAGGTGAGCCCCCCGACCCCCTCCCCGTGGGACCCCCGCCACCACCCCGCCCCTCACCCCCCGCGCCCCTCCCGCAGATGCTGCTGAAGGAGGCGCAGACCCTCCGGGACCAGCCGCCCCTGGGCGAGGAGGGCGCTGAGGGCTCTGCCACGGCCGAGAAGCTCCTCAACATCTACCGGCAGCTGCGGAACCCCAGCCTGGTCCTGCTGTGAGCGGGGGGCGGCCAGCCCGCCCCAAACCCCGCCGGCCGGGGTGGGGGCCCACGGGAGAGCCCCCCACCCCACCCCACCCACCAGAGCAGGAGCGGGGCCGGCGGCGGTCCGGGCGGGGGGTGTGTCTGTGCGTGTTTCGTGGTCGTGTTGTCGGCAGCACCGGGGGCGTCTCGGGGCTCCGGTGGCGGAGCGGGGGCTCCTGGGCTGGCCCAGCCCTGCCCTGCCGCCCCCCAGCCCGGCCAGGCCGGGGCAGCCCCCCGGGGCCGCGCTGTCTTGTGGATCCGTGGTAGTGTAGTGGCCGTGCCGAGCCGGGCCGGCCGCGGGCTGAGCCCCCCGAGCCGCCTTCAGGATCAGGACAAACAGGGTGCTGTGCCCGGGGGAGCCCCGTTTTCTGCTGGGCAGGGGAGGGGGTCTCCGCTCCCCCGTTGTTTCTATAAATGATCTCGTATCTCCATGCTGGTGCGGCGTGGTCCGGCCCCGGCCCCTCCCGCACCTCTCCACTGTCTGTAACTCTGTCGTCTGCCATGAAAACGATCCTGTTGCTCACCCCGTGCCTGGCTCTGTTCCTTTCCATCCTCCCCAAGGGTCCTGGCAGCTCTCGGGGTTGGGGGGCTTCCACCGCCACCCCCTGCTCCCCCGGCCTGGCAAAGGAGCCACGGCCTCCCCAACCCCCTGGGGCTCCTGCCCGCAGTGGCTTTGCTTTGCCACCCATCCCGTGTGGCACCCCTGGGGGTCCCTGCATCCCCCGGATCAGCCCTTTCCATGGGGTCTGGGCGCTCCTGGGAGGGAAACGAGGCTGGATCTCGATGGGAAGGAGCACGCGGTGCCGCCCCGGTGTGATCCAGGTGACTTTAATGCCATGAGTGGCAGGGGCGGGGACACAGCTGCCACGGACGTGCCACCGCTGCCACCACCCCGCTCTGCCGGGGCCGGGGGTGCCCGTGGGGGGCTCCGGGGGTCAGTACTCCCAGAGCGTGGCCCGCAGCACGGACTCACTGTCGGCGCGCAGGGTCCCCGCCGGGTCCCCACGCAGGTACCGCCCGTTCTTCCCTTTGATGGCCACACGGCCCCGCTCCCGGAACTCGAAGAAGAAATCCTCGGAGAGGTCCCCGTCGCTGCACACCGACCCGCTGCTCGCCACGTACCAGTACTTGCCCCCCTGGCCTGCAGGGAGCCCCGCGGGGGTGTCAGGGCAGGCTGGACAGACCCCCCCAGGGCCACCCCACCCCATAGCCCCCCCACCTTGGATCTGGTAGGCGCCGTCGCTGAAGCTGATGTGGAAGACGTCGTAGACGGAGCGGTTGGAGTCGAGCAGGTTGGAGCCCCGGTGGTAGCAGACGAAGCCGTGCTCCCCCCGCAGCACCAGCATCGGGCGGTTGATCAGCTTCAGAGTGAACTCCTCGTCCTCCCCTGCGCAGCACCCGGCCCTCAGCATCCCGGGGGGACCCCCCCCGTCCCCCCTGTCCCCCCAGCACTTACCCACGGTGTCGCTGACGGCCGCCAGCTGCCCGTTCCTCTTGGTGCAGACGTAGCGGCCGTTGCTGGCGCGCAGGGCCACGCGCCGCCCGCGCCACTCGATGTCAAACATGGTGTTGGCAGCGCTGGTGACAGAGGGACGGCGTGAATTGGGGGTGCCCGTGTCCCCCCCAGACCATCTCTCCACCCCACAACTGCAGCCTCACTCACATTTCGGTGGCCACGGCCTGGATGCCCCCGTGGGCCACCAGGGTCCAGTAGCTGCCGGTGTTGGTGTGCAGGCTGCACTTGTTGGTGTCGCGGTCGATCTGCAGCTGGAAGGTCTCGTGGTTCAGCTCCTCGTCCTGGTTTGCTGAGACATTCACACCTGGGGGGAGGGTGGATGTTGGTGCTGGCCCTGCTCTGGACATGAGCACTGGTCACGCTCCAGCCAGCAGCACCACTCCTGCTCTCGCCACTGGCACTGGTCCCTCTCTGGCTGCCAGCACTGGTCCTGCCCTGGCCCTGGGCAGCAGTGTCAGTCCGGCCATGGTCACTGATAGTGCCACTTTGGCACTGGTTGGCACTAGTCCTGCTCCAGTCATCATCGGTGACCCCGCTCTGGCCATTGTCACCAATCCAAGTCCAGCCACAGGCACTGATCCCACTCCAGCTGTTGTCACCAGTCCCACTGGGGCCATCAGGGCCTATTCCAGTCCAGCCGTTGTCACTGTCCCGTTCCAGCCATTGGCACCCATCCTATTCCAGCCATGGGTATCGGTTCCACTCTCTTGGCTGTTGTCACCAAAACCACTCTGTCCACGGTCACTGATCCCGCTCTGGCCATTGGCAGCGATCCTGCTCTGGCCATCAGGACTAATCCCATTCCAGCCATTGTCCCACCTCAACCATCCCCACTGCTGCCCCACGCCACCCTCCCCCTCCCCTCCAAATCCTCCTGCGAACAATTGTGCTAATTGGGCTGGTTAATCAGCTTGTCACCACCGTGTCCATCTGGTCACAAACCCCTATTTATAGCAGGTCGCCCCCGTCACCCGGCACTAAGCTGCTTGGCACAGGGGTGGCACCGTCCCTGGGGGGCACCTGGGGCCGAGTGGGGTCCCTTGGGTCTCAAGCAAGGGGTTCTGCTCACCTGTGGTCACATCTGCTGGCTCTACACACGTGTGTGCCCACAGGGCATCGTGTGTGGCGTGCACAAGCGTGTGAACCTGTGGGTGCTGCACGGAGCGTGGCACACCTGTGTGTGTGTGTGCACGTACACACCTGTGCACACGCACAGCCCTGCACGTGTTCACACACACAGCCCTGTGCACGCCCACAGAGCCCTGCACATGCACACACGTGTGTACACACACGCCCACGCGTTCCCCCCGCAGCCCTGCCCGCCCCACAGCTGCTCCCACTCCATCCCCACTGACCTCAGCCCCCCCTAGGCAGACACGGCCCCCCCGTGTCCCTCTCCAGCAGCCAGGCTGGGGTCTCCCATATCCCCAGGATGTGGCTGTAAGATCCCCCCAGGCAATGCGGGGTTGTTACTGTGGGGTCTCCCCCGGGGTGGGGGTCCCAGGGGCGCTCCCACGGAGCTGTGGGTGCGTGGGGGTCCCTGTGTGGGCAGGGAGCGGGCAGGGGCTGCGGGGAGCTCTTACCCTGCCGGATGGAGACATATCTGCCATTGGCCGCCGTGAACACCACCTGGGGGTGACTCTCCTCCAGGTCAAAGAGTTCATCTTTGCCCGGCTTGGAGCTGCGGCCGGATTTGAGGGTGCCGGTGGGTCCGGTGGGCGCCAGGTATTTCCCGTCGCAGTCCTTGAAGGCCAGCTTGCCGGCCTTGAACTCGAGGGTGTAGCCGGTGCCGGCGCCGGGCTCGGGCACCAGGGTGCCGTCGCAGCGCAGGTAGCGCTCGTCGGCCGTGCGCAGGCTGTACTTCTTGTCCTGGAAGCAGAGGGTGATGAGCGCGTCCACCCCCCAGGGCAGGTTGCTGTCGGTGGCGATCTCGTCCTCGTGGGCGCTCAGGTGGGCGTAGCGGCGGCGGCTGACGCTCAGCAGGTTGGCCTGGGGGTGCATGGCCAGGTGCACGGTCCAGAGCTCGCCCTCGGTCACGCTGGGGGCGAAGCAGGACAGCCGGTCCTCGCGGCCGCCGAAGAAGCGCCGGTGCGGGGCCGACTGCAGCGCCCAGCGCCCATCCGACTGCGTGATGATGCTGAAGCCTTCGTCCCGGCCCGGCTGCTCCGCCTCGCAGCGCACCTTCCCGTCCTTGTCGGCGCCCAGGTACCGGCCCAGGTGGCTCTTGAGGAAGACGATGGAGCTGTCGGCTTCATCCTGCTCCAGCGTCCAGATCTGCTTGCGCTTGAGGCTGGGCGCCGAGGCGTTCACCTTGTAGCCGAAGCTCTCCGCCGTCAGGTACCGGCTCTCGCAGTTGATCAACCCGAACTGGATCTTCAGCACTTGGTGGATCCCATTCGTTGGCATCTTCCGCCGAGGCGGGGCGGCCCCCGGGGGCCGGCGGGGGCTCCCCGGCGCTGCCGAGCCCGGGCGTCGC
>VZUI01031550.1:0-10672 GCA_013401135.1 Cettia cetti
TCCTTTCCTTTCCTTTCCTTTCCTTTCCTTTCCTTTCCTTTCCTTTCCTTTCCTTTCCTTTCCTTTCCTTTCCTCTTAAAAACCAAACCCATAAATTCCTTAGGATCCCTTTGAAATTCCTTCACTGATTTATTTTTTTTCTGTTTTTAGCTAACCCTTTGTGGGTACCACTCACTAATAGCTTGGAGGTGGTAATAGGACAGTAGTGTTACTTGTGCTCAGAACAAGATTTTGTTCAGCTGTTTCTTGTTGTCCTGCATTTCCACTGAGTCATCTTTACCCTAAATTGGTTTTTGTAAATCTAGGAAAACAAGCTTTTATTTATACATCACATACTTTGGCTAGTATATTAGTTTTCTATTTTTTTTTTGGCTATTAAAGCTATTCAGTAGGAAGAAAAAAAATTAAGTATAAGATTTTGGTACAAAATTAGTGATTTTGCCTAGCAGCTTTTTTTTTTTTAAAGTTTTAAATACTTTTTAAAATCAATATGCTCAAGGGAAATGCAATTTAATACCGTAGTAAAAAAGATTCATAGAGTGACATGCTCTTAATAAATTCAGTCACCCAGAATTATTATCTCTTAGTATCTGCCTATGCCCATGTCCATATTCTGACCTTAACTGGTGATGATATTTGATGATTGATGGTGGTGATTTGCTGATGATTGGTGGTTAATGATTGTTGATGTTTTATTTTCAGAGTGTTTTCATGGAATGCTTACACGATCGGTATTTAGAAGAATTATTTATGTTTTGGGTTGTGAGAGATTTTAAAGATATTCCAATTTTTTTTCCTCTGTACTCTCCTGAGCAGTCTGGGTTTGTTAATATTAAAAATTACACTCTGGATTTACCATGCTAAGCAGAAATTTAAAGACTCAAGAGCCTGAGCCCTCAGTTCTCCTTGATCAGTCAGTTACCCTTTGTTAAGAAGGGCCAATATTTGGTTCTTCTGGCTCTAGACAGTTCCATTATTTTAGTACATGTTGAGCATCTGCTGCTCTTTGGGAATTCTGGAATCTAGAAATAAGTCATCAAGCAATGGCAGAAGGCTGTTTTGTAGATTGTTTTTTGTTTTTTTTTTCATGCTACATGTATAATAAACTTCTCAGTCCAGGGCTGGCAGAAGAGTCTCTGTCTCATCAGCACTCAGTTAATTCTCTTGTAATGGCACACAAAACCTGCAGTGTGAAATACCCAGTTCACAGATCATCCCCTAACAGAAGCTGAGCTTATTTTGGGCTGCTGGTAAGTACACAAGCTCTTAGAAGGACAAGAAAGCACAACACGCTCTTCAGAGGTTCCAAACTTTCTACAACTTTTTCCTGAAGTACCACACCATACATATATTAAAAGAACACAGAAAAAAAAAGAGGTTTTTTTTTTTTTTTCGTTTGTTTCTTCTCCCAGAACTTGGCTGGATCTCAAAAGTGTATGTGAATCGACCTGCAGTGGTGAGGCATGCAGAACAAATTAAAAAATGGAGAACTGTGAAAGGTAATTGGCAAGTAAGTGCTCTTCTTATGCATTCTGTATTTTTAAAGCAGTCCCTCTCCCTCTCCAGGCTGTAATATTGAATTTTTTTCAAGATACATGTAAACTTAAAAGATGTGCTTGTCCATGTCTTATTTTAGTAATTTGTATTTGATGATGATGGGATGGAATAAGGTGATGCATTTATCCAAACAAGTTAAAAACCTTATAACTCACGACTGGCAAAAGCGCAAATGGATTTAAGTCATCTTTATTCATGAGTGGATTAAATTGTATATTACTATCCCTCCACATTTATTCTGTTTCCCAGACAGACTTCTCTGCATGCTGCCTTCTTATTTTTTAATTTTAAAGCTGTAAGATATGATCATGGTCCCTGTCAAGTTTGACCTACCTGGATGATTTTTCTTTGCTTAGACATTCTCAACGTGTGTGATTTCATTGCTTAACTAGGTTTTTTTTAGCTAAAATTCAAAAATCCTGACTGGCTGTGCCACTTGGTGGAGAGAAGGAGCCCACTAATGTTAGAAAAACTGGCTTTTCAGCTGCTGAGATGAGGTAAATAGTTGGTTATTGCCCATCTTAGTATAAAAAGACAAACCAAGGAGCTATTCTGCAAACAATGCTTGGGATGCCTTCCCTCTGCACTGAACAAGTTGGTTATTTGCAGCAGTAGCTGAAAACCTGGAAGCAGGAGGGAAGGAGATGATGAAGGCTCAGTCTTAAGAGTGGAATGTTACAGAACAAAGCAAAGATCATTTAATGATACTTAATTCTTGAAAAAAATTGTTCAAGATAGTTGACATCATGCAAACATTCTGGAGTGGCTGAAGCTGTGTTCACAAGGAGCACGGATTTGGGGATTACAGTTTGGGGATCATTTGATGTAGGTGTAAGATGCTACTGGAAGGTGATAGAAAAAAAAACCAAACCTGCCTGTTTTTCCTTCCTGAAAGTTTATGCTTTGTGTGTTATGATTGAATTTTTAAAAATGGAGATGAACGGAGGAGGTTTAGACACCAGCTCAGCATTTCTTTAGAGGTTCTGATGCATTAAAAGTTACTTGATAGCAGGTTTATCAGTCCAGTGGCTCTGAGTTGGGAAGTAGCATCAGTGAGAAGGTCCAGATGATATTGCATAACCATGGCTATCCTCAGGTACTGCAGGTGCAGAAATGTGAAACTGAACTCTTCTTTTGGCTTATTGTATTTATCCTGTAAATAGCAAAGACAGAGAGAGCCACAGCTTGGATTACAGAGACTCATTGGGAAGAAAGGGATTTACTGTCACTCCCACAACACAGCTGGAGGACTGAAGTTTATTCCTAACACTTCTCCCCTCTCCTGTGGAGAAACACCAGCACTCAATCAAGGTTTTACTTCAGAGGGTGGCAGAAACATCTCTCCTCTGTTTGAACATTGTCACTGCAGGGCAACCATGTGCTGTTTTCCTGACAGGTGATTTTGAAGCTGCACATGTTTGGATGTAAGCAGCATCACAGATTCAAATTCTGTAATGTGTTTCCCAAAATACCCAACTGAGGAACCCTTCAAAAAACCCTGAAGTTTAATCCATTTCTTGAAACCCCCTGACTACATCTGTTTTGAAGAATATGATTCATGTCATAAGAGGGGAGACAAAAATTGTCTCAGAGGATTAAAAAATCCAAGTAAAAGTAACATAAAACTATTTAAAGGGAAAGCCCCTTTCAAAGAATTATAGGATGAAAGGAGAAATCAGAAACAATCAATCAGGCTTAAACTGACAGGGGGCAGTGATGGTTCATTCCCCATTGCCACTGCAAACTTTCCCCTTGCACAAGTTGGAGAAGTCAGCTTTGAGTGAAGCTATCACTGTAAATGAGCATTTGCTGGAAGACCTTCAACAGATATTTCAAAATAATGTCCTAAGCTCAATTTTCATTCAGCAAAAAAAGCTCATAAAATTTTTAGCTATGCTTCTGTTCCATTCTTTGATTAATAAGTAAGTCTTTTAAAATTCTGAAGCCATTTCCATCTAAAGAGTGCTTTAACCTTGCCACTTACCTCTTGCTTTTGGGGTTTTTTTATTCCTGATTCACACAAAAGGAAGTGGATCATTTCTATATCATTAGATACTGCTGAAGACAGGAATAAATAAATATCTGCCATCCCTGTCTATCCTAAGCCATTATTTGCTTATCCCCCATGTTACATCCTATACATTTTCCCAGTGTCAGAGTGAGAGCCAGGCTTCTGATTCCTGCCTCTTCTGAGGCAGTTTGGCTTTGGAAGTGTGAACAGAAATGCTCCATTCCTTGCTTTGTTCCCTCTGCAGGCAGCTTGGCTGCTGAAAGCTGTCACCTGCATAGACCTCACCACCCTCTCAGGAGATGACACTCCTTCAAATGTTCAAAGGCTGTGTTTTAAAGCAAAGCACCCTATCAGAGAGGATCTGCTCAAAGCCTTGGACATGCATGATAAAGGTATGGTGGCTATTGGTGTGGGTGTTTTGTCAAGGGAATTTCTGCATTTCCTCGTTATTTTCTCACTTTTTGGAAAGGATGTTGGTCCACTGATGGAAGTTGTGTGGATGAAGGGGAATCAGGCCTCTGATTGAAGCCATACACATAAAATATCAAGGTCTTCCTTTAAAACTTGGATTTATGGACTCTTCAGACAGATGAAGTATAAAATATGAGGTCAATTATCTGAGAGTTTGAGAGAAGAGCATGAGGGCTGCATTAACACAAAGACTGCTCAGTTGCTGCTGGGCTCAGCCTGGCTCCACAATTAAGAACAGAGCTTGGCAGTGCAGCTTCTCTTGCAGCAACTCGCTGATCAAGCATGTCTTAAACTGTGTGTGCTGGCATTAAACTGTGAGTCTGTGGATAAAAATCCTGGAGTTTTAACTCCAGCTAATGCAGACTTGCTCCTGGGGGCAGGTGAAAGAACATGAAGGAGGAATCAGCAGCAGAATTACCTGAACAGTTTGAGCAGTGTAACAGACATCCCTGGTGTGGTGCTAAAGATCCTTGTGGGAACACAGGAGTGGGAGGTGAGGGCAATGCACAGGAGCTCATGGAGAAGGTGGAATTCTCTGTGTGAGAAAGGGAACTGTGGCTTTTGCAGGTATCACTGTGGGAGCAGTTTGTGTGTATCCTGCAAGAGTCTCCGACGCTGTGAACACCCTCAAGGCTGCTGGTTGTAACATACCAGTGGCTTCAGGTAAGCTTTATTCACAAATATCCCATCAAATAATTTGATGTTATTAAATGCATAGGAAAAATCCAGAAGTTTGGACTTGCTTTTGTGTCAGGGAGTAAGGTTGAAGGAAGGGAATGGAAGGAGGATTTTCTCCTGGTTTAATCTTTTGTTGTCTTTCAACTTCAAGCTTATCAGGAATGCCAAGTCTTTTTTCTGGAAGCTCTTCAAAGAGGCCTTTAAAATATATCAGTGTTTTTCTCTCCTGGACAGAAGAAATTGAGATAGAGCACTGGACAAGTATCAGTATACACTGAGTAGATGATGATGATGGGAGTTCTAATAAAGGTTTATTTTCCCTATCATGTTTGGCTTTTAAGTGTAATCCTGTGTCAAGTTTTAGCTCAAGCCAGCAACTGTGTGTCACACAGCTGCTGGCTCATATACCCACTTCCAGGAAAGTAGGGGAAAAGAGAATTGGAAGAGTAAAAGCAGGGCCAAACTTTGAAGTTAGATCAGGTGTTTAATGCTAAGGTACATGTGAGTTTTTGTTCTTGTTTCATTGTCTGTAGGGGAAAAATACATACTAAATGCATTTATATGTCAGAGAGAAAGACAGTCTCTGACAAAGCCATTATTTTTTCCATTTCCAAAGTTACCTGTGGGTTTTGTACTTAAACATTATAAACATAATCTTAAATAGAACTCACTGAAAGCAATTTTTGCTATATTGTGATTTAACTATTGAACAATATTATTATGATTTAACTCGAATAACTACTTAAAATAATTGGAGAATATTAAATTGTATGTATTGCTTCACATCTGAGCTCACTCCTTGTTTGCTCAATTCTTCTGGAAGCAATAGATACTGTGCTTTTACGTAGGCTGGTCTGGAAAATAATCAAGGCACTTGATCTTTTCACAAGATGCACTTACCTTGCTGGATGTTGATTTTTGAAGGTAGAGCTTCATGTGGATGAAGAGAGGATAGAATGAGCTGCCTTTAGATTTTTTGAATCATGGCAAGCATTAAGAAAAAGAACATTCGAAATTCTTGGTGTATCACTGTTATTTTCAGTTTTACGGTCAATTTATAAAAGTTCAGCACCTTCATAAAACATTTTTGTCCTTCTACCTGCACTCCTCTCATGCTAGTGGCTGCTGGGTTTCCATCTGGACAAACTCCTCTGGAGACCAAGCTGGCTGAGATAAGGCTGGCAGTGGAGTATGGTGCCCGAGAGATTGACATTGTCATCAGCAGGAGCTTGGTGCTGACTGGCCAGTGGGAAGGTAAGGAAAGAAATTCCTGTGGCAAGGAACCTAAACCTTCCCAAACATGCACGTGCTGGGTCTGTCGTTGTCTCTTCCCCAAAGCTCTCCGTCAGTACTTGAAGAATTTGGTCTCTCACCTCAGAGTAACTGATAATCTGGGGCTCTGAGCTAAATAAAAACGATTTAATCAATTTGTGACAAAGGGTTGCATTTTTCTGAGAGGGAGGCTGTTGGAAATTGTGTCAGGCTGGGCAGGCAGAATGACTTTGTGGTTTGAAAATTCAGGTCTATTCCCTTTGCGCCTTTAGAGGATTTTGTGTACAGCATTAAAAAAAAGTAGCAAGTAAAAGCTTAATTATTTGAAGAGTTTTGTTAGAAAGCCCAAGGGGCTGCTAATGTGGATGATACCTTTTTAAATATACATGTTTCAATTCTTGAGGAAAACACGTATTTGAGTTGTTTTCTTTTTCCTGAAAGTTGAGGGTACAAATTGACTGTTCCTATTATTATTGATGTTCTGGCGTCTTCAGACTACTACTAATTAGTAAGAACAATAATGCTGAAGATGGTTTTTGCTCTAATTGCATCCTTAATGTACTGTGAATGGTTTGCCTTAAGTGCTGACAGTGCTCCTATAACTAATCTCCATGTGAAGGTAGACACATCATTGTCTTGGAATGAATTTTCCATTTAGCTATATAATGCAGTGCCATAATATCCTATTTGCTAATGGAAGGCTTTATAATGGACCCCTGGTACCTGACTTTATTTAAGGAAATAACAGAAATCGTGGTCACAGATCATGTTTTCTGTTCTTCTTTCAATTAACAGAATTGAACCAAAGCCCCCACGTTTCTGCATCTGTCTCTTCAGGATTAGTTTCCTTGCTGTAATATCTTGGCCTCTTTTGTAGTATTTGCAAAATACTACAATGCTCCAATACTACAAAATCTCCATACTTTTGGGTTTAGGTGTTTAAAGATTATGTGAAGGAGACCTCAAAAACTACAGGGATTCAGAGAGAGAGAGTTTGGATCATGGCTGGAATGAGCTGGACGTTCCTTGTCAGCTTTCTCTGCATGGGAGATGAATTACTCCTTGTGGCCACAAATCACCAGGGAGGAGGGCACAGACACAGCAATGATGGATGTGATATAAACCTGTCAGTTTACTAAATAAATAAATTAGGGATGGCTTTTAATTTGGTATGTGTATTCTTTTATCCAGGGCTGAAGTCATGACAAGGTTGAAAGCCATCCCTATTATTTTGGCATGGCTTATATATATATATATTTTTTTTTTCTCCTATGGCAGAATTCAGATAATTTCCAAATGATTTATTAAGTTTATTAATGAATCTGAATCTGTTTGTGACACGTGTTTACATGATCTTGAAAAAAAGCTGCTTCAGGAACAGAATTTACTTGCCACAGAAATGCCACAAGGTGAAAAATTACAATATTTAACTTTCCTATTAAAAAATAAGTATTTCATTCAGTGATCTGGAAATTTTGGTGAAAATCTAGTGTTCTGTCTTTCTGCTAGCTTTCAACAGATATGTTACCTGTGTGATTAGGGATAATACATAATAATCTATAAAATACTTTTAAGGAATCTAGAAGAAGGGACGAAGAAGGATTTTTTTAGGCTAAATCTAATTAATTTATATTACATAAAATTAAGTAATGCAGTTCCTGTGCCTGTGTTTAAGGTTCTTCATCAACTAAGCTGCCTTGAAGTTCTATTATAACTTGTGCTAATAGTATTATTATTATTATTATTATTATTATTAATGATGATAATAATAAACAACTTCTATGGGTGTTTTCTTATGCTGACAGGCTTCACAATTTCAGAAGTTATTGGAAAAAAAAATAAATCTGTATGGTAGAGTGTTTTATCTCACTGTTCATTTTTAGCTTTTCTTCTAGCCTGTGCAATAATTGGGGTCACCACAATAGAATAGTGTTGCTTTGTGATTTGCTTCAAAGTCTTGTTTGGTTATTAAATATTTTAGTGCATGTCCAATTATGTCAAGTTATTTTAAAGCAGTTCTTGAATATTGCTGGAGCTCTTTATGACACTCAGGATGTATTTTCCAGATCTTTGTGAAGTAATTGTTAAGATCTTTTAAATAATGCTGAATATGAAAGGAGCTTTATTGGGCAGCAGAATTACATCAGAAAAAAACATTAAATGAGATATAAGTTTATGAATTTACATACCTTTTATAACCTTTTAAAGCAGTACTACTTTGAGGTAGTTAACTCAGCTATTGTCTTGTATTAATTGCTTGACAAAGTATGGATTAAACATAAATTACCAATTTGGATACTTCCTTTAGACACAGAATGTGGAGTCTTTATGGAAGGAGTGATCAAGTTGACCAACAACTTGTTGACATAGACTGGATCTATTTATTTTTCTTTTTTCCTCCCAGTTATCAATATTTGCTGCACATCCTGTGGTTGTGTGGGGTGCAGTAATGTTGGTGCTAATTCCACACCTGGACGTGCTACACTCTCAGTGGCTTCAGGAGCATTGTTAATCCATCATTTGCTTGGGGAAGTTGAATTTTCCTGTAAGAAAAGGAAAAAAAAAAACAACAAAAACAAACCAAATCACTTACAAGTTCCTTGTACTCTGAGAAATTTGAGCATGGCTGCATCTGTGGTATCCCCTCATCATGGAGAGTGCTTTTCACTTCTGCTGCTGTTTCAGGTGTGAGTTTAGAGCTTTGATCAGGGGTTGGGACCCTCTTTTGTGCTACAAACTTCCTGAGCAGCGCAGCAACACGCACTCCCTGCTCCAGGCACTTGCTCCACTGGTTGTTCAGCAGGGTTGTGGTTGGATTTAGCATTCCTGGATGTGCAGGCTGCTGCTGCAGCTCTGCCTGGTGCTGTCAGCTGCTGGAGCCAGGCTGTTTCCAGCTCCCTGTGAATCACTGGAGCTGCACATATGGGAGCAGGGCTGAGGGGGGTTGTTGTGCTGATAGCCTCGTGCTTGTCATTCTGTGAACAAACCTGCCATGGGCCTGCCAGACAGGAGGGGCTCCAGCTCCTTTTCCAGTTTCCCCACCACCAGCACCTTGATCTTTTTGGGCTAACAGAAATCCAAACATCTTCTCATCTCAGTTTCTACCCCTAACATCAGTCATTGTCACTGATTAGATAAAAACACCAAATAAATTGTGTTGGTTTTTTTTTAAAGCTATTTTGTCACCACATTTTTAAAGAAGAACTATTCCATAAAAATTAGGCAGTGTGGGTTTTTTCCTCCTTTAATATTTTCATTTCCTTTGTAGGAGATCTGTATTATCCCCTTTCTTTTGTGATTTTTAGGACTAATGTATTACACCAAAGTAACAGACAATGTAGTGCACATTACAGCAGCAGAAATTATCAGAGATGTTTGCTTGGGAAATGTATAGGAGAAGGAACATTTTCTTTGCTGTATTTAATTGCTGCTAAAATTCAATATAATGTACTGAGCATTAGTGTTAGGAAAATTACAAGAAAGCTTACAACTCTTGTATTTTGTAACAGTGAAATTAAAACCACAGCTACGAAAGCATTTTTTTCCCCCTACAAAATCTGAATTTTTCTGACTTCTATAAGTGCATCTAGTAAAAGCAGATCTAAAGTTCATGACAACTGTCAGGTATCTCAAGTGGTGCAAAGTAAAAGAGTTCTTATGTCACATCCATTTTTAACAGTTTGGTCAGTAGAGCCACTGCAGACTGTATTAGTGAGCACCTGGCTCCAGGTATATTCTATATAGGTTGGCTTGCTTTGGGTTTTTTGTGGGTTTATTGGTTTGGGTTTTCTTGGTGGTTTTTTTTTTTTTTGCCTTTTTGGTTTTTTTTTCCCTAGTTTAAGATTTAGACTGCTTTTAGAATGGATAATATTGGTGATTTGTTTAATATGCTGGAGAGTACTGGCCATTTGATTTGAGAGCTTTTGCTTTTTCTTTGCTTTAAGGAGTCAAAAAGAAAGTCATTTGCAACCTCTTCATGGTGCTCTTAGCTCATAATTGAAAATATGCCTGCAGGGTTTCCTGTGGTAGAGTTTTTTGACCAAAATCTTTGTGCCACTGCAGCTAACCAGAGGTGCAGTGTCTGCTGGGGCAGTAGCTGGTGTTCTGCACAGGTCACAGATATTCCTGCATTTGCAGCATCCAGCTTTGACCCTGCAGCTGTTCAGCTTGGTGGAGCTGAGTCGTTCAGTGCTGGAATTTTGGCAGCACAGACAGTCCCGCAGGAAGCCCAGCACTCCTTGAAACACTGAGTACGTTTTAAAGTGTGATTAACTCCACCCATACTTTAGGCATTTCCCCGGGATTTTCAGGATAATCCTGTTATTTGTGCCTTGATTTAAATCTGACTGAGTACTGAAACTTCTTTTATTTTTGTAAGTGATGCCTTGGGCAGGCTGAGCTGGAGCAGGGACTGCACAGAGCTGGAGAATAAAGCAGGGATTTATTGAAAGGCCTCCAGGATCCACCTTGGGCAGGACAGGGCCTGGCCAGGGCTACACCCAAGGTGGACCCAAAATGGTCCCAAAATGGACAAAGGGTGCCCAGGTCTCACCCTTTGATCAGTTTGGGTCCATTTGCACTTTGGGGTTGAATTGTCCAGTCCCAGCTCCAGGCTGTCAGGTCCCATCCTTCTTGTTCCTCCCTGCAGCCACCCTTGGCTGTGCTTTGGGCTGAAAGTTGTCC
>VZUI01031553.1:0-45739 GCA_013401135.1 Cettia cetti
CCGGCCGGAGCTCCCCGCGCAGCGCGGCAGCGGCGCCGCCCAAAGCCCGGCCGGGCTCGGGGCCCCCGGGACCATCCGCGCCCCCCGCCCCGGGGCCTGCGGACGGCAGCGTCCCCGGCCGCTGCAGGGGCTGCGCGCTGATTGTTCACCTGGTGCGAGCTGCAAGTGCCGCTTGTTGTTGCCGAGCCTTATGCTGTGTGCATATGGTAGCTGCCAGCAGAAGAGGGTAACGCATTTTGGGCTGTAGCTTGAAACTTTACTAATGTTCCCTTGCTTCTCTCTGCTTGAGGGGTTTTATCGTTTGAGTGGAGAGGAAAGGGTAGAGGTATGTGTTTGTCGGGTGAATGTCGGCTTAGGAACTTGAAAGCAGTCAGAAGATCTTATTTGTTTGTTTTACGTGAGATTATAAACCCTGTTACAGGTATAAATTGGCCGTTATTATTGTCATTACTGTTTTTATAGAGGCGCAGATGTCTGGGCGTTGTGAAGAGCGGCCATACCTCGGTGGTGTGTAGCTGCAATAAACTTGGGGTTACAGAGTGGCTCATCCGGTGACTTCGGAGGCGCCCGCAGCTGGCACAGGGCTGAGGCTTGGCTCCCAAAATGGCACTGCATCTCTAACTGCCAGGGTGGCTGTTGGACAATCTCAAATCTACAGCTTGTGGATTTTAAGGTTATTGTTGCTGTGTGTTTTGGTTTCATCAGCCCACTGCTGTCAGCAAAGAGGTAGCGGTGCTCTTAAGGAACTGTTTTTGTTTTCTGTGGGCACAGGCGGCTCAAGCTCCCCTTCCCTCACCTCTCTGAGGTATGTGGTATGTCTTGTGTGGCTCCTGGCCACATGAAGGTTTTGGTATGCAGCTCATGGGATCAGCAGTGTTGGCCCATTTTGGTATGTGCACGGGTGCTGTTTGTGTATCATGGGTACCAACATGATTTTGCACTTGGCTCGAGTCTTCTCCCAGGCAATGTTTCTACAGAGGATGAAGCTGGACCCTTCTGTAAAGAATGGCGAGTTTCCCAAGTTCAAGATTTGCAGAAGGCTTTTCTTTCTTCCTGTTTTCTGTTCTTCCCTTCCCACCTGAACTTTCTAAGTGTTTAAGCTGTGGTTGTGCTTCAGGTCAGTGTGCGTGTTCCTGGCGCTTGGAGGAAGCGGGCTGGAAGCAGCTCAGAGCCACGGCTCTCTATGCATCCTGTGGTGCTGCTTCCTGGGTCAGTGTAAGGCAGGAATGCTTCTGCTGGCCTTTCTCATTCTGCATCAGGAGTTACTCAGGGTGGTTAGGAAACCAGAAATAATGCATATGAGGAATGTTTTTCTAGTTGAAAGTCTGTTCTGTGACTCTGTGAAATTTGGCTAACAAGTAAATAATCCCTCATAAAATGTAAAAAGGCAAATACGTGCTACTGGTGTTTAGAAGTCTAGGTTTCTTCTGCTCCTTGGGTGTCAGCTTGGATTTGGTCACTGGCATCCTTTTTTTCTGATGGTTTTCTGTCTCCAGCTTGAGATCTTTATTCACCACTTCTTCCCACTGTTTATTATTTTTCAACACCCCCTTCTCCCCCAGCATACAAATGACGGCAGGTTTTTCTTTGCAGCAAAACAATTGGATTTTTCTGCCCTAAGTAAGCTATTCTTTAAACCTGACACTGACAGTCATTTTAAGTGCTGCCACTCGCCTTACTCAAAACAGGGTTGTGTCAAGAGAAATTGTGCTGCTGCTTTTGTTTATGTGGTAGTACTGTAATAGGAAAGGACTTGTTCTTGGTACAATGAATGCTGGTACACCAGGAATCCTGCTAATGATAGTGATTAATGGGTGCTGCTCAAAATAGCTATCACTGCTGATATGACTAATTGCTGTATGAAAAGAGCTGTTTTATTCCCAGTAATCTCAAGGTGTTTCTAGAGTTTGAGAGAAGTGTCTGATGGGTGCACACAGATAACTGCACAGGGAGATACAGAGCTTGCTGGAGTGGGGCAGCTCTTGGGAGGTTGCTGCTGTGCTGCAGAACCAGTCAGGGCTGAGAATGAGTGTTTTCTTGTGATTGTAGGTAGATAGATTATATTTACTGGAATTGGGTGTTAGCCAGTGCTAACCCTACGTGTTGCAAACAATGCCAGGGTATTGTTAGTAGCTGCAGAAGGGGTTTATGTCATACATGAAAGATGACATTTCCAGCAGCATGGGTAACCTCATCACAGGGCACTCTGCTGGGGCTGGCTCCGAGGGCAACTGGAGCTGCTGCGCTTGACAAAAATCTGTGTTGCAATTGCTCTGCTCCTCGTAGAGCTTGGTGATGTGTCTGGATGACCTTCCCAGCCTTTGGGAAACAAGTGATGGGGACATGCTGCAGGCAATCCCATGCTCCTGGGCCATGGCACATCCCACGTTCTGCTTGGATTTTGTGTGTGCTGGAAACTTAATGGGGACTGTGGCTCTAAACCACAGGAGGGCCTGAATCTTGATACCTGTGAAATCTGAAATTCTGGTTTGTAGGATGGAAAAATATTTTGAAAATTAAGTAGAATGTGTTAAAGGTGGCTCCCAAACTCACTGAGAAGAAGCTTGAAGTTGTTTTTGTTGCACCTGAGGCTTTGTGTTTCTTCTCTTCTGCTGTTTATATACCTCAAGACAGTTTTACATCAGGAGCTGTTTAGACATTTGTCCTTTCAGCCATCAAAGAAACCCTTAAGGTGTGTGTGGGGGAGCAGGCCAAATTCCATTCACAAATTCTGCTTTGCAGGTTAATTGCCAATTTGGTCTGGTAGGATTCCAGTCTTCTAGTGTTCTGTGGATAAACTGGTTTAGTCCAGTCCTTGAATTTTGTCAAAACAGTGATTAAAACAAGGAGAGAAAAAAGATTTTTAAAATGAAACTTCAAAATTATAATTTTGATGGTAATGAAGTGTGTTTCACTTTGAAGAGCTCTAGTGTGACAAGACAATTTTTTTTAAGAACTGTGGTCTTGGAATATCAATCTTGTCTTACCCTGCTGTAATTAATGAAGTAGTGTGTTGGTTAGTTAAGATAAATTTTGGGGAATTGATCTGTGTGATTCTGTTAAGGTCACAAGCTTTGCATGAGACAAACCAACTTCCAGGGATTCAGGCTGGAGTGTTTTGGAGTAAGAGGAAAGTAAGTGTGTGTGAGAAAAAGCAGAATAGAAATGCTGGTCAAGCTTTGAAGAAAGACAGAGAAGGCTGAAAAGGGGCGTGCAAAGGGCTCCAGGTACGGCTGGGGGTGTCCTGGGATGTCTGTGAGTGTAGGGTGGGTCTGAGGTGGGAGTAGCTGAGGCTTTGTGAGGCTTTCAGGCATCTTTGAGAGGCTGTGCAGCACGCCAGGCATTTTCCCAGCTGTGAAACTGCATTCCTTCGATGGTGAATTGGCTTCAGTCTGGTGATAACATACGGCAGCTTATCCAACTCAAGTTGGAAGTGTGATATTCTAGGACTTGGCTTTGAAGAACCATTTTCACTAAGGAAATAAATATTCTTCCTTCTAAGGAAAGCCCACGTAGGAGAGCACAATAGCACTGCTAGATAGAATTTTTGCTGTATCAGCTGAAAAGCAAACCAAAAACTTTTTTAAAAAAATTGCTGTAGAGTAACTGCCCATGTTTTACTGTTAGGGTCACATCAGACAAAATAATACCTTAGGAAACATCTTTACAGTACCTCCCTAAATTGTGACCAGTTCCTGCTTATGTTTTTAGTAATGTTTTCTCCCTGAAATATCTGATGAGTATTTTCTGGTTTAGGCTAGCTAGATTTTCATTGTTCCTTCTTTGTGGTCTTTTGTTGCTGGCTTTCCTAACAGTTTTCTGCTTTTCCAAGTGGTTGGGGGTTTGGGGTAAGCAGGACTGTGTTTTGGTTTATCGAGTCATACAGTGGGGTACTTGTCAGGCATTAACATTTTCTGATAAGCATTTCTGTACAACAGCATTGAAAAAGACAGTTTCTTTGGAAGATTTCAGCAGGAAAGTTCTTCCACCACCCTGTCAGTCACTCCTCATGTTGAGATGTTCTATTTTTGTTCTTTCCTGATACTACCTATGTGCTGGTTAGAATGCTGTAGGAACATGTCAACTGGCTGTTTAACAGCAGTATTTTAGTATTTGTGACTTTTGTTTAGTTGTGCACTCAAAGTTGACATTTAAATGGTACTGTCCAATTATAGAAAATTCCTTGGACTCTGTGTTGTGTACTCTGCAATCTGGGAACAGAATAAATCTTCTCAACATAAACAGCTTCTGAATGTAAGAGAAAGTTTGTTTCCCTTGATAGAAATAATAGTATTGATCTTTGTTTCTTTAATGCTTTATTTTACTCATTTTGGGAACTCTAAAGCAGTGTATAGAATGAGTTGTAGAGGAGAGGGTAGGAGAAGAGCAGGAAGAAGGGACTATGGTAGAACTTTTTTCCATTTCTCCACAGGCATCTCTAGTGTGACTCGCTCATGTGAGGGTTGTCTACCAGTGCAGTTTATCTCTAATCCTGTCAGTAACTGAGTGTTTTTAGTTTCCCAAGTGGATTACCTGACTGTCATGACTGGTATGTTTGTGAGTTTCTGGATGGTGTTGGGAATTCCTCTGGATTTACTGGGGTAAAATTAGCTGCTTTGGAGTGTGTCCACGTGATTTTCTCATACCAGGATATTCAGGGCAATGTTCCTAGGTATTTCTTAATGAAAGTTGAACTTCCTGCTCTTCTGTACATATTACAGAAGTTGGCTGTGTACCTGGGAACACTTGGAGTCCAAGCACAAGAACTTCCCTGGAGAAAGATAAAGCACCTGAATGTCTGCAACTCACATTCCAGGAAAATCTGGAGATCTTTCCCTAAGAGTCTAAGTACAAGGTAATATTTTTAAAAGTTCCTTAAAAATATTTGAAGCTGGCAATCTTATCCTGAAGAAGCCAGATATTCTTTTTATATGATCATGTAATAAAAATGCTGAAAAGCAGAGAGCTGCAATGCCTGGGAAGGACACACAGAGGAACACTCCTCTTCTTGAAAGGCTTCTCGTGTCTGCGTCCTCCCAGGTGCAGCCAAAGACTGAGGAATCCCAGGGGAAGGGTCACAGTGGGTAAATGTAATTCTGTGCCAGATTTGAGGAATGTAACCTCTTTCTGGTGGGTATTTCAAAATGTTTCTCAGAGTGCTATTTGCAAGTGTTGCACCGGATGGTATTGTATTATGTGGAAGGAGGAAGAGGGTACCTAAAAATGCTATTTCTCCAGTTCTGTATGTTCTTCTTCAGGGGAACTTCAGTGTAGGATGAGTGTCATCTGCAAACACTCAGAAGAAGTCATGTTTGTCAAATGCAGGTAAAAATGGATGCAGGTGTTCATCATTTGTTAGAGGCGCCTGTGTTTTGTAAAAGATGGAAAGATCCTGGGTAGAGAAGATACTTGGTGGCAGGGGAGAGTAGCAATCCTGCTTGTGTTGAGTGGTGTGCAGTTCTTTGTCCAAGCAGGAGTTAAGGCCAGGTGGTGCAGAATAACTGAAACTGCAGAGACATTGTTACGGAATCCTGCTTCATCAGTGCGTGTTTCTGGGCTGCAGAATAAACTTCCTTTAGCCTGTTACCTAAGACATACTTAGGTATCTGTGGGGTTTTTTGGCTGAGCAACACAGCTTGCAAATATTTAATAAGGTAATAAGATCAACCCTTTTTGCTATATAAGATGAGCATCTGCAAGCAAGCGATGGAATCAAAAACTTTAATATGATGATGAAAAATAGGTCTTCTGCTATATATGCATGTATTCTTTAAGAAAAACTAAAACCTTTAATGTATTAAATAAACAAAAGAGAATGAAGAAACTTGGTAATGAAGAGAATTTTGTTTTACTGAGTTCAGTTGTGAGTGGTGCAGATGAAACCATGACTGCTGTTGTTGGCAGGAGAGCAGTGGTGTGAGTGGGTACTTGGACATTCTTTATGTACAGAGAGCAAACTGGCTGTGCTTTAGTAACTCATAGTGCAGTACAAATAAATTGCCCTTCCACCAGTGTAAATAGATGCACATCTTCTGATACAAACAAGATTAAGGCTTGGGTACTGTTACACTTGTTTTGGCTGTTTTGGAAGAGAAGCTGCTGAAGTTTATGTATGGAAGAACGGGATAGGTCAGCTAAAAATTAAATTTCCTAAAATAATGCAAGTGTACGTGAACTTCTAGTTCTGTGGCTTATTTTTTGTTTCATGCTGGTGAAAACTGTATGGAGTCCTGGAAGGAAATGCCAGTTATTAGAACCAAACCCTGAAAAACAGAGCATGTTATAGCAACATTGTGCTTTTGGGAATATGCTTGGTTCTGTATTAAAATGTTGGAAAAGTCCTTACTCAGAAGAGTCTGTCTTGTATTGCTTTCAGAAGGAGAAGGAAAACATTTTTTTTTTGAGCAATCCTGTTTGATCTCATAATAAACTTATTTGTGTAAACATTGCAATAATTTCCAGGACAGCAGATTGTGATGTTGAATTCAGCATGTTGACCTCATTCCAGGCCCAAAGAGGAGGAAGCAGGCTTAGGCAGGTATTACAAAATAACTTTGATAATTAGCAAATTTTATATAAAATTTGGCCGTGAATTTAACACAGACTTGTTCACAGCTTCTTCTTAGCAAAGATATTCTACAGATCCAGGTTATCAACCCTAATTTAAATGTTGTCTGTCACATAAATGACTATTTCAGTTTTAAGACCAAATGCTGGGTTGTGAGGCAGTATATGGTCTGGTTTGGCAGTCTCTGGTCAAGTGCACTTAGAGCTTTTTCTGTGTGGAAAAGAGGTACATCTGACCTGGGCTATTTTGAAGTAAATCTATTGCTTGGTTTAGTGGTTAGAAAAGTTCCTTGACTGGTTAAGTGAATCCATTGCACTGCACATGTTTCTGGATATGAAATCTGTTGAAAACCACTAATGATACATTTTTTGTTTTTGTATAGGAATGTTACATTTTTGTGGTGATGAATTGGTATGATAGATTAAATCTGTAGTTGACACACAAGATTTAGGGAAATGTTTTTTGGGTAAAGTGCATTTTCTTCCTTTGAAGGTGCAGCAGGAAAAAAGCTTGTTTGGGTTTTTTTTTCCAGTCTTAGTTTCTGGAATGGTTGGGTTTTAGGAGGTTTGATTTGGATTGTCTGATACAGTCAGACAAATGAGAAACAGACCATGGTTTGCTCTGTACTTGTGCTCCTGCTGCACATGGGTTAGAAATGAGAGCTGTGCTGTGGGAGCCCTCCTTTCCCATGTCCCACAGGAGCTCGCTGAGGTCTCAGGCGCGTGCCGTGTTCGGGCACGTTGCTGCAGGGTCTCCTTTGGTCAGCTGTGTTAGGTGAACATGGGGTGGGGATTGCCGTGGCTCAGGGTGGCAGAGGGCTGGGCTGAGGAGCTCCTTGGGCTTTAAAGGTACAATTTATAAGTTTAATTAGTTCTTAAATAGCTGCACAGTTTGCTGCTTGTGCAATTGATGGGAGGATTTGTGACAATTTGCAGTGATTTTTAAACTAAGCTCTTCAAGTCGGTTTCTAAGGACAGATCTGTGGGTTAGCATGTTGCTGTTCTTCAGGTTCCTCTATCCTTACCCTCTTATTCATTATCCCCTTGCACTTAGGGGGGATTATTGATGGAAATGTCTGTCTAGACTGCCTTCTCTTGTGTTTCAGCACCTTTTGCTGTGTTTCACTTGAAAGGCCTTCATGGCCCTTAACTTTGTGCAGTGTGAGAGATGAAGACTGCTGCTGGTTTTATATGACTGACAACATTTGACTTAATGTTGTTCATTCTTTTTCCTGAGACATTCATATTTTTATGGGCTTTTTTTCAGCTCCACACTGCAGCCAGCGGGTGCTTTTCTCTGCCTGATGGAATATGTTGTTACTGGTATTTTAAGTCGTGTTCTGAAACAGGAGAAAATTACGTATTTCAATCAGTTGCCTTCTGCTAAAAAGTTATATCTGTGTTTTGTTCTGAAATTGTTGTGGGGCAGACGAGGCAGCTTCTTTCCAAAAATTCTTGTGGTTTCAGGGAGGTAATATATTGTGTCTTCTTTGCATATGCTATTTGATATATTCTGATCTAGAGCATGAGTTCTCCTCTCTGCTGTGTTGGTTGTATTTCGCTGCGCACAAAATGAGAGACCAAGAAAAACAAGGGTAAGTACAATTTATGAAATTTTCTACACTACATAATAATGCGCCTTTTCCTTTTAACTTAAGCTTTGTAAGTGATCCAGTCTTCGTAATCACGAGTCTTCCTAGGAAGGTGTGCTGTGTTTTGAATCATGTGTTCAGTGTGTTGGAGAATAAATTATAATATGAATGCAGTGCATCTTGCATACTGTGTCTATGCTAAATATTTTTCTCTAAAATGAATTCTAATGTGAGTAAAGTTAAACTGGTATGATTTGGAACAGTAGACTTGAGGCAAAAATGCAAGTAGCTGTGTGTGAATATTGATTATTGTGCTCGGTAGCATGTGAAAAGCCTCATCGTGCCTCAAAGCACTCTTGCCTTAGTGGACTTAAAATCCCTTATTTAGCTGTCACTAAGGATTTGTGTTGAGGGTTTTTAAAAATTTCTTCTTTTACATCACACCATTGACCTAAGTGCTGTGGTTCATTGGCTTTCCCTGACCTTATGCTGTCACAGGCAGGGAGTGTTCTGGCCAAAGGATGGTTGGGTTTCTGTCTGAAAGGGTCCAAACCTGGTGATCTCAGAGGACACATTTAGATAGTCTGAAAAAAGCAGGGAATGGTAATTGCAGCTGTAGAATAACCCTCAGAGGAGGGAAACACTTGATAAATTGACTTACATATGTCAGTGTGTGTCCTCAGGTGTAAGATGCCTTTGTCTTAAACTGTTGGATATTCCAGCACAGCAGGTCAGGTGTTGTGTACCTCTCTGGTGAGAACCAGCATTTAAAGAACTAATAGTTCAAAAGTGATGCTTTGTAGTTGATGTGAAGAGAAGAGCTGGTTTTTGTTTTCACTGCTGAAATGTTTTTTTCCCTAAAACTGCTGCTTCACATACTTCCTTATGGAAGATACTGCCTCATCCTGGTCTGGTGCTAAGCTGAAGGTTGTGTGGCAGGTGCCTGTGGCTTACTTGCACTTACACTGCAGTGTGTCTCCTTTCTTTGTTTTCTTTTCTTGGTTCAGCATGTTGGATTTTGTTAAATATGAGAGTAAGAAATAGTAAGAAACACAGCAAAGCAACTGCTTATAGTCATGAACTCACTAAGTAATTGAAACTATTCAATGTAATCTTTTAGAATTACAAATATTAGGTAAAAAACCCTTTTCTTTATGAATAACAAGCTAAAATCTGTCACTTTTCACAAGAGCATGTAGTGATAGGCCAAGGGAGAATGGCCTTTGCTTGAGGGAGAGTAGATTTAATCTAAATATTGGTAGGAAATTATGCCTGTGAGGGTGCTGAGGCCCTGGCACAGGGTGCCCAGAGAAGCTGTGGCTGCCCCATCCCTGGAAATATCCAAGTCCAGATTGGATGGGCCCTTGGAATAACCAGGGATAACTGGGACAGTGGAAGGTGTCCTTACCCATGGCAGGGGTGGGATGAGATGGGCTTTAAGGTTCTTCCAACCCAAACCATTCTGTGAATTCAGGTTAAGATAAATCAGGTATTTACAACATTGGTATGTGGTAAAAACCTCAATGCCACAAGATTTTTTCATTGATACTTTTTCTTGAGTAGTTATCTTCTAGATGCTTAATGTAGCATTGAAATAGTTTTTATTAGTAGTAAATAAGTGTCGATTCTGACTAATGAAAATCCATTGTTTTGACCAAAGTGTGGACAAAGAAATGACTCCTAAGCAGAGTGTATGTTTCAACTTCAGAGGCAAAGAAATGCCAGCATAATCACCTGAGAAGTATGAAAAGCAGTCCATGGAATAATTTTCTGTTTCAGACAGAGAATAAAACATTAGCTGTAAGAGGAGCTAAGGTTCCATTCTACAAGTGACTCTGCTGTTTAAAGTGATTTGCTGATAGGCATGCTGCAACTCAAAAAGCAGCAGGAGGCCTCACTAATAGCATTTGAGAGCCTTAGAATATAGTTTCATCTTAATTTTGAATATTGTTATATTGATATGCTGTAAAAAACCCCATCAGTTTCACTGCCAGGCACAGAATCATCTCATTTTTTAGGCTACTGAATCCAGTCATTCTCCTTTTCCCTGTGATTATTTTTGTTCTTACTTTTAGTTTTACTTTTTTTCCCCCTGCTTGAGACTTCAATTCCCATATAAAACTCTCCTGATTATATGTGTTACACTGTGAGGATTGGAATGTTAGCTGAAAGATGGGGAGAGGAATCTGTGGTGCTGAAATGCAAAAGATTTCCTGTTGTTGTTCCTGGGTTTGGTGAGAGTTAGTGTCCCTGAGGCAGCTAAAGCACTGCTTCAGCTCTCCTTGCTTCATGTAAATGCACAAGTGGTAGCAGAGGATAAAGCCCCTTGATGTATCCAATAATATTCTGATTGTGGTTGGTCCCAGTTCTGTCTTTAGAACACAATGATCCTAATAAAATAAAGTGGTATGGCCTGCTCCAGCTGCAGAGTGTTACTGGATGCTTTGAAGGAAGGTGATTATTTTATTTATTTCTAGACGTGAAATTTTGAGAAAATGTCTCATTGAAATTCGACTCCCTCAGTAGGGAGAGCTGCATCGTGGAGTGTGCACGTTACAGGCATTGTTAGGTACGTGCAGGAAATCCATATTTTCTATTGCTGTGGATAAAACCAAATCTATAAATACCTCAGTGTGTAGTAGAGATGCTTGTGTAATACTGGGAGGTTTAAGCTGGCTGGAGTTAATCTAAAAGTAGGGAAAAGAAATTCAAAATAGACCAGTGTTGCTGAATTGGAAGCAAGAAAGCTGGATATGTTTTTAGTGTTCAAAATTTGCAGGAAACTACAGACTTCATGGTATAATAGAAATGCAGAAAATGAATGTGGCATCCCTGTGTTTATGCATTATAGTGTTCCCTGAGAGGTTGCAGTTACTTATTGTGGACCTACACAGAATATAGATATTGTAATTGCCTAACAGAATAACTCTGCAAGCAGAGCAAAATCCTTACAGAGCTGTAGAAGGAAGGAGTATTGGTAGAGTAGGAGCACAGCTCCCTGTTTCTTCCCATCTGGCACTGTGGGGAACAGGAGTGGATGGAAATCTTCCTGCAGAAGCATTTGCTGTTTTGTTTGGTTGTGCTGTAGCCATTGGCACTTTCTGCTGCCATCAGTAGTTCAGGAGCACAGGACACACAAGTTCAGGTTTTTTTCAGAGCCTCCCTAATGGGAAAAAAATGTGGAAGAAGGGGCATCATCATTAAATAGAGAACATAATAAAGAACTGCAGTGGAAGTTCAAGCCTTAGATGTCAAGGTCTAGTGGCAGGGTTCTTCCCAAGTACTTCATTATTCCCTGGGCTCTGTTACTGTGCTGCTTAAAAGCAGATGCAAGGAGACATTTTTACCTAAATAATAATTTCACTTACCTTCTCCAGAGCCATTGTGGAAGTTGTTGTTTCCACAATATTGATTATGGAAGAGCCTGGGCATTGAGTTTTGTCCAAAATCAGCCTGGCTGAGCCATAACTGCTGTGTGGTGGTTCCAGTGGGGCTGGAGGGAGTGGGAAGCAGTGAGTGTGAGGGAATGCCTTATCTGAGTGTGTGTTCAGATGGAAGATTGCTGCAGTGTTTCCTGAGGGGGTGGATGGGCAGTGTGCTCCCTGCAGGCTCCAGGCTGCCCTGGCAGGGGAGCAGTGTGAGCTCAGCCAGGTGTGCCAGGGAACTTCAGGGCAGGCAGCAGAGTCACAAGGCACAGTGGCTATTAATACAGTGTTTACTAGATCACACTGGGATCCTTGTAGATCATATTATTGTATTTACTAGTTTAAATTGAATGGTTAAATTAATTTTTAAGCAGTAGTTTAATGACTGTGTTGCCAAATATCAAAGAACACCATCAGGCACTCCGGTGCTCAGTGTCCATTTCACCCTGGGCAGTGATAACAGCACTGCTGCCAGCACCTACTCACTGACCTGCTGATGCTGCAGTGCTCCAAGGGAAAGGCTTCATTTTCAAACAGTACTCCTCAGGTTTTCTTTCAGAAATTAAAAAAAAAAAAGCTGAATTTTCTGTGAGTTTCAAAGCTTTTCATGTGCTCATTAGTAATTTGAATGTTTCCTATAAACAATTGTGTGTTGAAAGGGTTGTTTTGACTTAGTTGGATGTGCATTGCATTCTTTATTGGAAATGAAGGCACAGATCAGCATACAGCTCCAGCCTGCATCAGTGACTTTGCTCCTGGAGCCCTTTCCCTATGAAGTAATGATGTTAAAATGGTGTCCCTTATGGATTCACTCTGGTACAACTTGGGTTTCATTCTTTATGACAAATGAAGATTATTCTAAGCATAACTAAACCCACCTATGCTGTGTTCTGACAAGTTTATGAAGGATGGGAGTAGAAACAGTGCTGAAAAATTAAAGACTTTAATGCAGTCCTCAATGAGGACATCGAATTGCTTCAGTACCTTTCATAGTAAAGGCAGAGACTGGGAAAATTAACTTATATTTACATTGACAAACAATATTATCTTCTTTAAATTATGCATTTTATTACTCCGGTGTCCATAAAAAGCTTAATTAATTCAATGTTTTGAAGTAGCTGGGTTATTGGGCACTGCTGTTGTGATGCTCTTTTTCCATTTGACTAACAGTATCCTTTTGAAAACACATTTTCACATACTTTCCTAGTGGCATGATAAATTTTTGTGGCTGTCATTCATTGACATGAGAATTTCAGAGAGGTTTTTTTAAGATGCTTCAAATCTTCCTTTTGAGGTGGGGTAGAGAAGTTTTCGAATGTTGACCCTTAAGACTCAATGAAGTTACCATTCAAAATATGGGTTTGTAACATCATGTTTTTGCTGGGGGATGAGGCAGTCGTGACTTGTATTTCTTTATGTTGACAGAGTAATTTTATCTATTAAAAAAAAAAAAAAAGGAAAGAAAGGATTGTTGTCCCCCAGGAGTCACCTAGGAATGAGTCTCATTTCTATTCTCACCTAGGGCTCCTCCTGGGTGTTGCTGCTCCTGTCATTGATAACTTTTATTAATGATACCCAATGATAAATATGTTAATGAGGTGACTCGACTTCACAATTTCTCTGTTTTTCAGTCCATTCCAAAATCCAGCTCTGCTACCTTAAAAAGTTCTCATGCTTGGTTTTCTTGAGTCTGGTATGTGTTCACTTATCTACTTTTATTCTTAATTGCTGGAGGCTGTCCTCCCACTTAGACTGCTCAATTTGTGTGGAACTGGTAAGAAATTCAAATGATGCCCTGTTGAGAATAGGATGGAAGCTGAAGGAGTGGGAGAGAGAAGTAGAACAAACTGATGGTATTTACCAGAACTGCCTGTGCAAGCCAGTGTGAAGCAACCCATATTGATTGTCAAGCACATTGATAAGGTAAATATGTAAAAAAAAATTAACATATTGTGTTATAACACCTAATGTGATGGTTCAAGGATTATTCCTCTTTCTTAATTTTACTTCTTTGGTTAAGTTGTCCTGTAACTGATTACGTCTGAAATATAATTTGGAAAGTAATTTTGTGACGTACTTGTGGCAGTTTCTTTGCTGTTAGCTTCCTAGGCTGGTTAATTCTCTGATTAATCAAGTCGTACTAGTATAGTTGTCCTTGTTTTGAAAGACTTGCTTCTATCTTGGTGTGTTATAAATATTTTGGGGTGTGGGTCCATGGGAATTCCCTTTTTCCCCTCAGTGTCAGTGAGGTGTTCCCTAAGGGGCAGGGAGCAGGTGGGCAGCTCTGTGCAGGGTGAGCCCAGACCCAGCTCAGCGGTGCCCAGCGCTCCCTCCTGCTCCTGGGCTGCTTTCTGGGACTGAAATCCTCTTTTTGGGCTGGGCAGAGGCGTGCTCAGAGGGCTTGGTGAAAACCCAGACGTGCTTGTTCCTCTTGGCAGCTCCAACAGGGCCTGGCCGTGTCAGGCTGCAACCTCCAGCCTTGGGATGCGTTCTGGAAACTTCTTGTTTTTCAGCACTTTGGAGACAGAAGAATCTTTTTTCATTCCTCTGGGAGCTGTTATGTATCAAAGTGCTTTTGTGGGAGAATGTGTTCATGGAAAAACATTTGCACCAGCAGCTGTATAGATCAGGTATAATTGGTAAAAATATGAAAGAGGGTTATGGATAGTGGTCATTAATTAAAAGTGGAGATCTTGATTACTGCCATTGTGGCCTAGATGGGTGTCTGGTCCTGTAGGCCACTTTTAATTTGCTTTGTTTAACAAATGTTACAGAATCAATGGTGAACAAATGACATTTTGTCATTGCAAAAATCCAAATGAGTTTAAGCAAAGATCTCATAAGCAGATGGTGTCAGATGAGATTTGCTTTGTAACAAACCCCTGTTATTTTTAAGACTTTAACTTAATGTCCATAGATAGTCTCTCAAGTATGAATAATTGCTGAAAGTTAATGCTCTGCATTGCAAACTGCCCTGAAGTGCAGATCTGTTGTATTTTAAGGTCTATAGATAAACCTTCCAACAAATTAAGCTGTTACATTGCAGTGGAGTACTGCCAGTAGTATTTAATATCTTTTTCAGACAAAGCTTTAAACCTATATCATATAAATACATTGTTTCTAATGCTCTTAAAAGTAATGTTAAATTGTCCTCAACAAGAAACATATGGCTATAAATTCTGACATACTCCATGCACAGTCGGAAGTGGAGTGTGCAATGTGGAGGATGTTTAATTTAAAAAATTGGGATAAGGGTCGTGAATTGTATGCTAGAAATAGAAAATAAGATTAGAGGTTATGTTTCAGGCATGGAGCTGTCTCTGGGGGGGGAACAGAACAAGGTTACTTCAAGGTTTGGAGCCTGGCTGGGGGATGGGAGAAGGGAGGAAATCCAGCAGTGGCTAAAAATGGTGCCTGGGGGAGTTGGTAGTGATGCACACAATAGGAATTGCCAGGCTGAGGAGTTGCCCTGATGCTGAGCGTTGTGCATTGTAGCCTTCTCCTGGCTGGTGCCAGCTTAGTCATGGGCAGTGCTTGGTACCAGAGGGGGGGTCCTGGCAGCAGCACAAGCGGCCCCGGTGCTGAAAAGGTCGCTTTCTCTAAACCTGGTTCTGGGGAAATGCATTTGGAAGGGGCCTGGCCAAATCCGTGGTAGATGCATCAGCTGGGATTGAGACATTGCTTAAATGTATTTGGCACCTTTGCAATGTCTCGTGGCTGGCAGAACTTTACTGTGTCACTGTTAGTGCAGCAGAAAAGCCCTTTGTCAATAAAAGTTGCTGGGAAGGAGTGTCAGCATGGCTCAAGTCACCTAAATACCATTTAACAGAAGCTTAGTCTTTCATGTTGCTAATAAATTTTAAGTATAATTGACACGTCAGAAGATGCCACTTAAAATTTTAAATGTTTTTCTCCTGTCTTAGTTTGTGAAGAAAATCCAGCTCTTTTAAGGAGTATGGAGAGATGCCATAGCATGTACTTGGTTAGGTGTGGGCTTGGGGTCTTCCACCTGTGTGTGGGCCACTGTTGGGACTTGGTGCTTCGGGGGGAGCACACCTGAGGTTTCAGAAAGATCTAGCAAATAATGGAAGTTTAAGTCTCCGAGTTTGCCTCTTGATGTCGTATTTCTACTGAATAGATCGAGCCCATTGTGTTAATTTGTTTTATGGATTAAAACATTACATTTGTTTCTCTTTTGAAATGCATTATACCAGCATAAATATCCCATTGTATCCTCTGCTGCACAAAAGAGTTCTTGCACAACTCAGTGCAGAAATATTTGGCACATAACCTGGTGACAAATCATGCCCATGATTGAGGGCTTAGTTGTTTATATAAAACTATCAGTAGTTTTAATTTCAGGACATGGTAAAGTGGTGTGACTGTGTTTTATATGTTGTAGATTAGGGTTGATAATTATTTAACTGCTGATGGTAAATATTTGAGAGTTCTTCGGTGAATAATTTTCCACTTAAGAACAGGGCCCTTTTTTTGAAGGGGAAAAATCCCATTTCATCAGCCATAGCCCATCAGTATTTCTGTGCACATCAGCCTGACTGCTGTGTGCCTTTCCCTGCTGTATAGTTAATGCAGCAGCTTAGGGCCAGGAGGGAGGAGAGCGCTGGCAGAATTCCGTGTATGCATTTGTTAGCAAAGAGCTCTTGGGGGAAGTTATTTATACTCCTTCGTAGCATCTACACCAGATTTATTTTCCAAATGTGTAAATTTATTTGTATTGAAAGAAGCTTAACTTCATTTTTAAGAATGTTAACTGTTTCAAAAGAAGCAGCAAAACAACTGTTAAAATATTAAAATACTTGCTTTTCTTAGTAGAAGGAAAATAACTTTAATCAAGCTAGTCTTTATAGAAAAAGCATATAAAATGTAAACCCAGGTAACTAATTGCTTTTGAAGACAGAAATTTCTCACAGCTTTCTCTATCTAAGGAGTGGATGGAGGAGACCCAAGGTTGCTGCAGAGTTCCTCAGCCTGCAGCTTTTTGATGTTGACCTGTGGCTGATTTTGGCATCTACGTTGTGTGGATGAAAGGCAACAAATGATTGTGTGGACTGAAATAGCAGGTGGATTACTGGAGCAGCTCAAGAGGGCTCTGCAGTCGTGGCGATGGGCGCTGCTGCCGCTGTGGCCTTGGCAGGAGGAGAATCCCTTTGTCCCCAGTGCTGGTCTCTGAACCAGTTGTTAACAGCATTGGCAGAAGGTTGAGCAGCTTGGGGAAGGAGTTTTTCAGTTGTCTGCTGTGTAAAGCAGGCAGAACAGCTGGATAAGCACTGAGCTTTGGGTGGTCTTGGAGAGGGAAGTGTTACAGGTGGGAAGTTTGGGCTCTGTCTCTTCCTTTGAATTTGTATTAGAGACGTATAAGCTGGAAGGGTGCTATATTTGATCTTATAACTAATCCTGTTTTGGCCCCAGCTATGCAAGATGAGTTAGGGCTATTTTAAAAATCTCATCTATATTTAATTAAGCTTTAAAAATTCTGGCCTTAATGAGGAGGTGAATTCTGTGCCCAGGACACACAAGCAGCTTTTTTGATCAGAAAAAATGAGGAAGGGTTATGAAGTATGCATGCTACTGCCTCTACTTTGCTAATTCTTATGATCTCAAATTACTTGTCACCACTGTTCCTTCATCAGCTACAGAGATTAGTTCTACATAAGATAATATATTGCAAACCATAGATTTGTTAGAAATAAAGCATTTTGACAGTTCCAAAAGTCTCCTGTTACAGAGGTCTAGTTCAATAATAATTTTTAGAATTAAAGTGAAAACTACTCGGCTACTATTTATGGAATTGCTATTTACAGGAGTATTATGCTTTTATAGTATTATGTACACACTAATGTTTGGTTTTGTTATGGGAGGGAGACTGTAATTCACACTGGATTGCTCTGGTTTATTCATATCCTGTGACAGTGAATCAGATACTGCAGTCTGTATACAGACTGAATTGCCAGCCAGCTTTGGGCCCAAATATGGTAAACATAATTATGTTCATTTGCTGTAAAAATACATTCTCCTTAGTCTAACATTTCCATGATTACAGTTTTCTGGTAATTCCATAATTCTCAACATGAGAGGGATGTGAAAGGCGTAATCATCATGTCCCTCTCTTCAGTGTAGAATATAGTTTGTTTTCCTGGGCAAAACTCCAGCTGTTCAGTGATGAATCTACTGCTGCTCAAATACAGTGAGCCCAGAGAGCATTTGGAAAGGCAGTTCCTGGGACAGGAGCTGTGCTGTGGAGACAGAATCTGTGTGCAGAGACAGCAAAAGCCCTGTGGCTGCAACTGTGCTGTGGCACTGAGGGGATGTGCTGATGTCAGTTTTTCTGATATGGACTCCTCTTTTCTATTTTTGGAAATGAAATTAATATCATTTGGGAATACTTAATACTTCTCAAGTAGGAGACTTTCAATGAATGAGTTGGGAGAGCATTAAGATGAGCTTCCTACTCTGTACTGAAGAGAATAAATATTAGTAAGTATTGGATTAGGTTTTAATTTCAGTCACAAAGGAGAGTTTATGGCAATAGTGTTAAATGGAAAAGAGGATAGTTTCCACGTGGAAATACATGCTAGTAGTCACCACTTCATTTATACAAGGTGGTTGGGATTAGTACATTGAATGCAGCTAAGAAAGTGCATTTGCGGGGTTTTTTCATTGTTTGGATGCAGTCTGGTATCGAGAATGTTGTAGATGAATTTTGTGGCAAGTGTTGAGAATTCAGGAGCAGCATAGTAATTTGGGTAAGGAAAGATTGTTGGTGTTGAGTTACTCCAAATGTTTTGAAAGCTTTCATTATCCTTGCTGCAAACAGGCAAAAAAAATCACATACAGGCTTTACAGGATTTGCTGTACATAATCTGTCTCATGTTTCTAGTAGTCACAACTTCCTTTTTCATAGAAGAGCTCTAAATGTATAGATGATCTGTAATTTTCTCTGCCTCGAAATACTACTTTTATCTAACGCTACTAAAATAATTAAAGTGCCTACTGAAGTTACTCTGAGTTTGGGTTTTTCGAAGTTGTATAGCATCACATACTCTTAAAACAGTTTGGCTTAGGGATATTTATTTCAGTGGGAAAATTCAAATGTGTGTGTGCTGGAAAGTGCAGGTCCTGGGCCATTTATGAAATCTGGTATCTGTGTTTGCAGGAGCAGCAGAAGGGCTGTAGGCCTGAAAGGGAACAGCTGAGCTGGGATGAGGAAATGTTTCTGTTCGCAGAGGAGTTGTAAACAGTGAGTCCTTGTGGCCCTTGTGTGGTTGTGACTGTTTCACTGCTTTCAGTGGTTGCTGGGGTGCAGAGAGTGACAAAGTAACAAGTGGCTGATTTGGGCTTCAAAACTGATCCACCTCAACCTCCTTCATCCCTTGGAAGTTAAAATGGATATCTAGGGAAAGGCAAGAGCAGGGTGAATTTGCAGGCAACACTAATTTAAAACTGTCCTCAACAACTTGCTGCATCTGAGATTTCTTGAGCCTGTGGTCAGACTGTTCAGTAACCCAAATGAGCCCCTGTGTAAGGGAGGGTGATAAGAGACCAGAACTGCACACTAAATTTGAAGTGTGGGTAAACCATGGATTTATGCAGTGGCACAAGTATGTGTCTGGCTTTTCCAACACAGCTCTTGCCTTCCAGATCTATTCTTCTGGCTCTGCCATTCAGCATCAGGCTGATGTTTGGCAAAACCACTCAGTTGTAGCACTGAGATCACCTTCCTCTATGGTAATGATCAGACCAGAGCCCATCATTCTGTGTGTGTGAGGTTGGGATTCTTCTTCCATGTATGAGTTGATAAATTTATCCCTAATAATCTTAGTCCTGTGTGTATATATATGTGTGTGTATATATAGTGTTAGAGCATGCAGTACGTCATGCCTGAATGGTGCAGTATTGACCTGGGTTCTTATTCCTGTTTGTCTTTCCAAGTCTTGTTTAAGGTGGGATTTGTTCAGGACTGTGAAAGCTTCCTCAGAAGCCTAACTGTTGAAAGCAGATGGTGTTGAAGAAATGTCTTTTATTTATGTCTCTATGTACTTTGTCTAAGAGTGGGAATTATTCCTGTTTTTCTGGGTGTGGAAGCTTTTTCTGCAGGGTTTGAGTCCATGGACAATCATTTTAAGCTGATGAGAATAAAGCTCTGTGTGGAGCCTTCTGCCTGGTTTCTTGATCTGCACTGACTCAGCAGTAACTAAGCTCTTCAAAGTGATTTCCGAAACCTCTTTAACAAATTTTAGTAGAAATTTTTATCATGGGTCTTAAAATGTGTACTGAAAACATCTCTTCCCAGTTAAGTATGACATTTGCTTATGCTGGAAAACAGCAGTTGATGGTGTAGCAAGAAGTTTAACTCTTACCTGACCATGTGGGAGACACCATTGACTGGACCTGGAGCTAAACATGTGCCTTAGTTCAGTACTGAAGTGAGCCCAGAGGTTTAAGATGTCCACTGTAGTCTCATGGGACTGTAGGATGGTTTAGGCTTGGGCTGTTTTGTTGTTGTTTTTTATTGTATTATGTTCATCCCCCTGGTTTTCTGGAAACTTGGGAAATGGTGATTTTTTTGAGATTTTTAGTACACAACTGAGAAACAATTAAATTTGTTTTCTTCATGCTTGTTTTTTCAGTTAAGTTTTAAAAAGAAAACACCATCCTAGACTGTGTTTACATTTTTATTTTTGAATACAGCAATCAGGAGTGACAGGGTAAAGAATTGCCACATGGGTGGCTCCTACTTAGAAGGACTTCAAGTGTAGATGTGATGTGCTGGGTGGGGGTGCAAAGACATTGTCTTGGAAATTGTCTCAGGTGGCCATAACTGGACATAAGTTGCATAAACCTCACCAAGTAATATTCCTGTTCTACATATGCTTCATTGAATAGTTCTCTGGCTCAGCCTTTCCTTCCTGACTTCCCGTCGGCAGGAAATGAAATCTGTGACCTAAAAAGATCATTTGCAGGAATGTGTTAACTTAATCTCAGGATTTTCTAGAAATTGTCAGCTCACTGTCCCAGGGTTGAACCCTGGCCTGCAATTTTTCCCTCTGTTTGAAGGGAAGTATATTTTTCTCATGGATGGCTGTCTGTGTGCACAGGTGTCTCTTCCTGAGCAGTCCTGTAGGATCAAAGAATTCTGTAGGTGAGCTGTCCTGGGAGGCAGAGCTGTGCCTTTGCTACAGAAATCTGTGCTGCTTATGCTCGCTCTCAGTCTGGTCCCATGAGCTTTTTCCTCATCTTGCACATTTTCCAGCTCTGCTGGGGGAGTGTGCCTGTGGCTGGTGGTGAGTGCACCCTTTTGGGAGATGAGAGATGGAGCCTTGAGTCTCCCCTGGCTGACAGTCACGTGGGAATTTTCTGGCTGTGTGCAGGGGCTTTGTTAGGCTGCTCTCTCAAAAGAATGGGCATTATTTTCTTTCCCTTTTCAAAGGGGAACTGCTCCTGCTTTCAAAATAGATAACGTAAGCACCTATTGCCAAGGGAGGATTGAAACAGTGATCCTGATCTGACACAGACATCTATTTTTGACGTTGGCAGAGGCACACAAGGCTGAAAGAAGCTCTGGTTTAACACATTCCTTTCACCTGCTTTTCCTTTTGCTGTCATATCTTATTGCTGAGACTTAAGTTAGTGCTGTTTGCAGTGTTACGTATTTAACTTCAAATGAAGTGCAAGAAGTCTGGTGGACTGTAGGCTCTGCCTTGGAAAAATCCAGTTCATTGTGCTGACAAGTCTGAATCTGACTGAGGGACATCTACATTCCATTTTTATCTTTTAGGGAGTGTAGTTACATGGGTTTATAGGTTTTTTTTTCTGAAGGGTTAAGAGTTGCAAGTGAAATGGAGTAATGCTGAGCAGGCAGGACCCAGTACTTACCTAATAACCCAAATTTGATGTTCTTCAGCCTTTTCCAGTTCTCTCTGTTTCTGAGTGGTTTTCATGACAGAGTCTTTGGGTTTTTTGGGCAGGCTATGGATATATTTCTGTCTTTGCTTGTCATTTCAGACACCTAACAGACACGTGCCTCTACAGGATTTTTCAGTACAAATGCAAAAGACCAAAATCAGCACAAATAATTTACTGTCGTTTCTTTAAGGAGTGTTATTTTGAAGGGAAGAAAACTCCAGACAAAAGCATAATAAATAAGTTCAGAGACTGTCTATAAATAGCAGGTAGATATCTCATCAGTGAAATTGGTCTTTTGAGTTAATAAAACCAGTTTGCTGGTTTAACAGCTCTCAGTGCTTTGGTTAGTAACTGGGAGCAGGTTCCAAATGAATAAATTAGCCTGTTGAAGTCTGAAGTGCTCAGTTTGGCTCTAGCAGGGCTGTGCTGACTGCCCAGGCCCTGTGCAGCGTGTTCTGGGAGCTCTGCTCCCAGCTGGGGCAGGGAGGGCCCGGGGCAGCTCAGTGTGGCTGCTGGGAGGGTGGGCTCTGGTCAGCTGCTCTTGGGAACGGGACACCCTGGGAGAAGAATGTGTCCAAGGGGAGCTTCATGGATTCACTAAGGATTCCCTTGACTACTTTTTTTGTTTTGTTTTTTTGGGTTTTTTTTTGTTTTTTTTTTTCCCTCCAACTGTTCTGGGCAAGCAGCCAAAAAGGAATCCCAATGAGCAATTCATGAGCTAACAAGAACTAAAATTATTTTGGTATAATGGTGTATTTCTGACTTTCCTCTATCCTCCTCTAATAGGAGATTTTTACAACTTGGGCGATAAAACCCAAACTAAAAAACCCATCCAGGAGGTGCCTGGTCTCCTGGAGGCTGCAGCCCACACCATTAGAAAGCCTTGGAAAGCAATGTTGGTTTTCTTTCCTGGATCTGTAGCTCCAGACCAGAAGCAGGCAGGGTTTGGTGAGGAGAGTCCTCTCCCTGCTGGCATTCCCAGGCTGCTGGGGCTGTGCCTCCATCCTGCCCGTGTGGGAGTGAGTCTGGAAAAACCCTAAGCCTCGTTTGCCCTGCTAGTGAGGATAATCAATACCTGTCAACCTATATAAAAGCATTTGCATGCTTTAAGTATTTATGATGTGTTGGGAAGAAATTCCAGGTGCAGAATAACTTGGTTGATGTCAGAGGTGGATGCATATTTTCTGCCAGTCAGCATTACTTGGAGGTGGCTCTTCTTGTTGACTGAGAAGTTTTATCTTTGAAATGTAGTTTCAGCTCTTGTATTATTCTGAAAAGTTTTATGTTCAAAACAGTGTTTGAAAATGAAAACAAATTTTAAAAGCCCACACACATTTCATGGGTGGATTGAATGTATTAGACAGGTGCCATTCCGGGGGCAATTTTAGTATTAATAGATCTGGTGTGTTGATGAGAGTAGTGGAGAAGTTGTTGTCATAGTCAGAATTTAATTTATCAGGTTGTGATTTGTTGCTGAAATTAGAACTGTTCTTTATATTGAATCCCTGGTCTGTGGATTCCAGTTTCTTGTATTTTTGAATGGCTGTTTCGTAGATGTAGTCCATCTTCAGTTTGGGAGAGTGTAAAATGAATCAACTCCCAGTTAAAAATGTGATGTCTGTCTTAAAATCCCTCCCCAAAAGTAGTTGGGGATACCTGACGGGGTTTTTTAACCTGTTTATTTATGAGGATCCTAAAAAGTTTACTCGGAGGAGTTTCCACCATCTGTCTTAACCCACTTGTGTTGTTAGCTCCCCTTGGTGACGCGTGTGGAAGGGGCAGCAGGAGGGGCCCGGGCTGTTGCCGGGGGTGTGGCTGGGCGTGGCTCACCTGGGCACGCTGCTGCCGCCCCTTGCCACGCTCCACCTGGGGCTCCTGCCCTTTCCCCTCCTCAGTAACGCCCGTGCTTTCCAAGCACACTGCTGGGCTGCAAGCTCCCAGTCAGGAGTGTCTGTGCTGCCTTCTGCTGGCTCCTGTCCCTGGGTGTGTGCCCAGGTGAGCTCCGGGCTGCTCCTCCCCAGCCGGGCCTCCCTTGGCCGGGTGCTTGTGGCTGGGTGCCCACGCACAGATTCTTGTGGCCTGCTCGCTCTGCCAGCCCTGAGCCAGCTGTGGTGGGGACAGAGGGACACTGAGCAGTCCTCAGGCGTGCTGCACAGACCTCCCTTGCCCTCCTGCTCCCCATTTGCTGTGCAGGTGTTGAGGACCATGCAGAGTATCTTAGGTTCAAGATATTCACATTTGGACGTGGGGAGGCCTGGCCAGGGGGTGGGTGGGATGTCCACGTTAGTGTGAAAGTGGAATGACGCCTTTCCTTGTGGGGTAACTTTCAGATTTGCGCATTTGTATCACTACATGCCAGGAGGACTTCTGTGTGTTTTTGACTGGAGGCCCTTGGCTCTGGCAGCTTCCTGGCCTTTTGGCCTCGCAGTGGGTTTGTTTGTTCAGGCTTTTCCCGGGTAAGCAATCTCGCTGCTCTGGGTTGTGTCTTTTGGAGTTAGCTTTTTTTTGAACATTAATTGAATTTAGTTTGTTTTACATAAATGGTGGGTGCGGTGTTAAGTTCATCCTGAGATTTGGAATCTGTCTCAAAATTAAAGCCAGCATGAAATAGCATGAAGTGTTACATTCAAATAAATTTGCTCAGGTGTTTTGGGCTATCTCACTCTTCTGTGTTTTATTGCATATTCACTGGAAGCACAACAGAATCCATAAAGAACACCATTTGAAGACAAACTTTTGCCGGTTTTTAAAGATGAGGTCAGAACCTTTTTTAAAGCACTGTTTCCTCTGCTCAGTTTCCTGTGTTGGTTCAGGGAAAAAGTTGCCTTCTCTTCTAGCAGGGTAACCCCAAACAGGATGGATGAGGGATTAGACCACTCACGCTGGTCCAAAATGAACTGGAGATACCAAATTCCACTTGTCTGAAAGTTTTCCCTGTTTATTCGTATCTCTTGCAACTGGTGAAGTTGGGAAAAAGCGTTTTTCTGGGAAGTAGCTAAGCAAAAAAATTTGGATGCTACATTTGAAAGAAGTAGCAAACTCAATTTGCATTTGCACTCATTTTCCTGCAATTTCTGTTTCCTCTATGCAAATGTGGCCATTTTTAGAACAGCTTGTACAGCTGGCTGATTCTCTGGACGTTCAAGCAGTCCAAACTAGTAGCAGTTTCTTAACTTCAGCATTAACTCCTTGAATTGAGAATGTAAACAGTGTGCTGAGCTTTTCCAGTAGCGTTTTGCCATTTTGAGCAGGGTACTATTCAGTGTGGAGCTGGGTTTATACTATATATTAGTTTTATTACAGTCTTCAATAGCACCTGAACAGCAATGTTTTGGTTTTGATTCATAAAGGAAGAGCTAAAATACCTTTTCTTGTGGTATGGTAACTTTTTTGATGATTTCTTCACTTGTTTTCTGTGAGTATTTCTGTTTTCCACAAAATGAAGTATAAGCTTAAGGTTTGTGTTTTGGGTGGTAACATGCTCTTCTTGTATCACTAGAAGGAAGCGCTTTGGTTACTTTTTTCCCCCTAAGGTGGCAAGGGGTAGCTTGGCCTGAAGTCCATCCAGTCCAGTCCAGTGTGGTGCCCTCACATTTAGTCCATGCACCAAAAGCAGTGGGGAAGGGAAGGGAGAGCGTGGGAACCTTCTGTGCTTCGCTTTTTCAGGAAAAGATGCAAGAGGAGGAATGTTTATTTTGTATGTAACATGTCAGAGACCTCATTAGGGAGTTTCAGACATAGCATTCAGACACATGGCTGGTGTTGAGGTGTGCAGCTTTCCTCTCTTTGAAGAAATATCAGCTGAAGATACAGGTTGTCCTCTTTAAGCTTCCATGTAGGTTTTATTACAAGGGAATTTTGAAGCTGAAGAATGGAGTAAGTACCTGCAAGTTTGACTACAAAACTGTCTAGAAGTAAAACACAATGATTTGTCATTTTTGTTTATAAGTGTAGAAAATATGCAGCCACCTTTTTTTTTGTTTTTTTCCTATTCATTGCAGTTATGTTCTTTTAGGGTGCAGCAGGCTTATGTATTGGTGAAATATCTGCCCATTCCAAATGATGAGTTCAGTGTGTTTGATCCTGAAAGGCTCCGTGTCTAATCACAAGCACTGAGCTGAGGTGAATCTCTGATAATCTTGGCTAGTTCAGTGCCCTAGAGCTTGAAAACCCCTCCTTCTTAGTTTTTTCTTTCGTTATAATTTCTTAAGTTCCTTTGCAATGAGAAATTTCATGTCTACTTAGGAAGAACAATCACTAAATTGCTTGTCTGTTGCATTTAAATTAACCAACTGTCTTGCTCCATCTACATTTATATGCAATCAAGGAAACCAATTTAATCATGCTCTCCACTGTAAGGCACCATGGCTTATAAAACAAGGAGAAAATTACTTTCAGCTATGCATGTGATATCAAGACTTCCTAGAAAATCATGGTTTTAATGAGTTTCTTGCTTCTTGACACATTCAGTGTGAATACTGAGAGGAGTATAAAGTAGTTAGGGAGGTAAGTAGTAGGCTTGAAGTACTTTAAGGATGCTGAAATATATATGGGGCTTTCTTTGAGTTTTAGGTTTTAAAAAGTGGGAATATGAAAGAATATTTAGATATTATAGAATATCTAGGTCTCCAAAGCAGAACCATTGCAGCAATGACTTCCTGATAAACTTGTGTCCTGTTGTTTTAGTGGGAGTGGAACTCCACAACTCTGGGTGTTTTGTTCTGCTGTGTCTTGCCTTGTTCTTTATTTGTGGGATGCTTTTTTTCCTACATATGTGCCAGAATGGGAATGAATGAATATTGTGTGTGATGGAAATAAGAAATTTTGACTGAAAATGAAATCTTTGTTCCCCAAGCATTTTGACAATAGTACTACAGATTTCATTGCTCAAATATAATAGCTAAAGGAACATTTTGTTGTTAACTGAAATGGTTCCCACATTATTCTCCTAAGTGCCTGGGACATTGCAATTGCTGCAGTAAGGAAAAGGATGTCCTTGTTTGGTAGAATCAAGTGGGGTGTGTGTCAGAGAGGGGAAGAGTGGCCTGAAGTGTGACTGAAGCTAGGACTGGGCAAACTGATGGAAGGAATTGCATCCTTCTGATACTGTCCTGACCCTGTTTGATCAGGGTCTGGTATTGAACACCTCATGCTCCATCTTAGCCCTTTCCCCATGCTCAGGCTCTGTTCACCTTCCTGCAGATGCCTTCAAGGAACCCTTGGCTCTCCAGCTGCAGCAGGGTTTGCCAGGAGGAGCAGGGCAATACAGAAGTTGTATTTCCTTCCTACTTTGAGGGGTGCTGAGAGTGTTATTTAGAGCAATGAGCTTCTTAGGCAGTTGTGCCTCGTATACTACCTTGTCTATGAGAGATGGTGCCTGCCCATCACATGAATGTTGTATTTCTCAGCTAATCTCAGGTAGGATTAGGCAGATTTGTCTGTTGTTGGACTAAAAATAAAATTGAGGACCTGTATCTGTTGATTTAGTAAACTATTAAAATGAATGGGAGAGTTGTGCAATAAATTATAGCACATGAAAAAAGTTTTAATTGATTTCATTCTTTAATTAATTTTAAAAGATGAGATTAGGAAATGTGATTAACTCTCCTTGAGCTCTGCAGTAATAACCTTTCACTGTTCTTAACTGTGCAAGACTTGCACTAGGGATTAACCAGACTCTTAAGTCTGACAGTCTAGAATGAAAGAATTAACAAGAAAATATTCAACAGTGTTGAGTTTAGCAACAGGATGACACTGTCTTCTGACAGCCTTTTAAACTGTCAGTGCACCTCTCTCTCCCTTTGGATCTTGGGTGTTACTGACAGTGTGTGCCCAGAAATGTGAACCAGGACACTGCAGGAGTTAAATTTTTAAACCTTCTCATTGTTCTCTAATGTTTAAACTTTTTTTTTTTCCCCTTCACAGGAAATGACCTAGAGGCCTTACAAATACATTTGTGCATTTTCGTTCCGATTCTGCAACTGAGGGCAAACGCAGTCTGGAAGCACCACTTCTTAATGTTACAACGGAAACAACTACCTCAACAAACTGGGAAAGGGGAAGAAGGCTTGCAATAACAAACACTCTAGTTTTTAATAGCTTACACTTGCAAAGTCTTCTGTAAACAGTCCAGATTTTATTTTTCCCCTCCAATATTAAGAAGAGACACTACAACTGAGTTGGCAGACTGGATCTGTCAAGACGTTTGAAGATATTTGATCTGCTGACATAAGGATTTGCTTTTTCAAGGAAAGAGGCTCTGCACTGCGTTTATAATCGCTGTTGATCGGTGCTTTTGCTCCACTTTTCCTGATACAACTGATGGGAGAATTGTATTAAGGTATTGCTTCTAAAAATATTATTTGCATTGATGAAATTAACTTTTGTAGATGTAACAGCAAGTGGCAAATGTTGTGCTCATGAAGAACTCGTAGGCCATCGCTTCTCTGTTCCATTTGGCTTTTCTGCGTGCGGAGGGGACACCACACAAGAGACAGAGCATAATTAAGATACTTGGGCTTGCTTTTTGAGTACAGTTTCTAACTGCAGCAGGGCTGCACCGAACACTGAAAACACGGAGTCAGCAAATCTGCTGCCGTTCCCACTGCTGATACAGATTATACAGACACTTGCCTTTCTGAAATGCCTTTTGTGAAACCTATGTACACAGTCCTGCACTGTTACTGTACATAGAGACTCGAGGAAGGAATTTGACGAGCGATTGTTAATTCAAGAACTCTCTGGACAAGCACTCACTTATGTATTGCTGCAGTGCACAAGAAAGCAAAATGGACTACAAGCGGCGCTTTTTGCTTGGCGGGTCCAAGCAGAAAGTGCAGCAACACCAGCAGTATCAAATGCCCGAGCTGGGCAGGACCCTGAGCGCCCCGCTGGCCTCGGCCACCCCCAGCACCCCCCTGGTGTCCCCGGCTGCTGCGGGCGGCTGCTCCCACCCCGCCTCCCACACAACTCCCATCGCAGACATCCAGCAGGGAATCTCCAAATACCTGGATGCACTCAACGTCTTTTGCCGTACGAGCACTTTCCTTACTGACCTTTTCAGCAGCGTGTTTAGGAACTCGCACTACTCTAAGGCAGCTATGCAACTGAAAGACGTGCAGGAACATGTCATGGAAGCGGCGAGTCGACTCACAGCAGCAATAAAACCAGAAATTGCAAAAATGCTGATGGAACTGAGTGCAGGAGCTGCAAACTTCAAAGATCAAAAAGAGTTCAGCCTACAGGACATTGAGGTAAGTTACCTTGGAGGATACTGTTTTGCACCTGAATTTGTATCATTCCTTCTTAGCTGGATTTCTCTTCAAAATCCTTTCTACACCCAAAGTTTTCTCCACCTTGCTCTGTATTTGTGGGTAATGCTGGTGGAAAAAGAAACTCTTCATTTCTTATGTCCTAAGACAATACTAAGTCATTTCTGGGATCTGACCTCCATCTGTGTTAAATTAGGTATTTAGTAGGTATTTCTATAGAGGAAGCAACTAGACAGAAGTTTTAAACAATTTTCTGCTTTGTGTTAGCTAACGTTTTTTTAACAATGTTGCACCACTGAATTCTGAATCAGCCTACACTTTCCTTGGTATTATCCATTCCAAGGGGAAACCTGAGCACGTGGGAGTAGCATATTTTCATCAGTGGTTCAGTATAACTACCTATTAGTTGACTAATAATATTTTATCACCCTTTACAACATTTTTGTCCGCTTGAGCTGTTGTAAGGGGAAAAAAACACAGTGTGTGAGATGTTATTGCTGTAAACATTTGTCATGACTTTCCCATAATGTTCATACACTGGCAGTGAGTTCCCAAGAATCAGGATTCAGAGAGGATCCCCAGCTCTCCCCCAGGCCTGCCTGGGAGGGTCTGGGTATTTCTCCTCTAGTAAATGTGTTACGTAGCAGGCAATGTTAAGTGATAGTCATAGATAAATCCCTGGAGTTTAAAGTAGTTCCTTGTGTTTTGACATATTTCTTCACTTTGCAGCAGTCTTTGCAGAGTTACTCCTTCAGAACTACCTCCTGAATGGAAAAGTTACTTTCGAGTTCTCTTGGTTTTGATTTAGGTTTCAGGTAACTTTGTGAGAGTGAATGTGCCTGTCAGGCGTTATCTGCTTTCTCTAACTGCACCACTCCCAGATGGAGTCCTTATGGAGGATGCAGTTTGTCAGTCACAGCTCTCCCTGCTGTTGTGTACTACAGTTCTCAGTCTTGTATGCTTGGTATAGAATGAAGTAAGATGGGCTATATATGTGCTATAAATGTCTTCTGTAGGCTTATATTTTTAAAGACAATCCAGTAACATCACTCTTTAGCTAAAGCTATAGCAATGTATATAAAAAAATGAGTTTATGTAATTAATTGATCTTTATAATAGATGTGCTGGCTTTCTGAATTAAAAAAAGCAAGAACATATGTAGCACTAGATGTCTTCTAGGGGTTTTTGTGTGCTTGGAAACGCTGTTTTTCCAAGTGTTGGAGCCAGCTGTGGAAGTGCTTTTGTCCCGTGGGCAGGCAGTGGTGGGTGCTGGTTCTGCCTGCCCCGATGCTGTGCAGGGAGGCTTTGCTCAGCAGGAGCTGGGGAGCAGAAGCAAGGCAGTGTTTGCATGGGGTGGGGGCAGGTCCTGCCAGCTTAAAGGCAGAGAAACCTGCTTTGGTCCCAGCTTTACCTGGCCAGGCCCAGTCCTCGTTCTGGGCTCCTGTGCACCTGCAGTGCTCCCACCCTGCCACAGGACCGAGTGTGTGGAGAGTGCCAGCAGAACAGCTGCCTCTGTGCTTTCCTCCTGCACCTCTGGGGCTGTCCCACCACTCCTCATCATACTTTTCTGGTGTATCTGTCTTAATTAAAACTGCATCTTGCTCATGGCTTTGAAAAATGTCTATATGCAAGATTTACGTGAACTTCTGTACAATGAGACAAGTGTTGTGTTCTGCTTTGGCTTAAGCAGCAGCAGAATGCAGGGGTTTGACAGCAGCTCCCGTGGTTGTTCTGTGGGTCCATCAGGACTGTGCTGTTCTGTGGTGCAGATCAGTGAATTCTGCAGGCAGAGGGGTTGGGTGGTTGTGCCCAGGGAGCAGCAGCTGCTCACTGTTGAAACAGACCTTGGCAGAGGCCATACAGGAATATGTTTGTTTGTAGGTGACTTGAAAGCACAGGATATAAGTGTGCTGGGAGACCTGCTGAACTAAAAATAAGCTTGAACAAATGAGTTTTCCAGTTGGGATGGAATTCAGAGGGCAAAGCTGAATGTTGCAATATTCAAATAGCCTTTTTCAGCCTCAGCACTGGAGCCCACTGGGCAGCAGCTCTGGAGAACAGTCCTAGGGCTTGTGCGAGTCTTATGTTGGGTAAGAGTCAGTGTTGTGCAGTTGGAAATAATAAACCAGTGCTGTTGCTGTTGTGCAGAGAGACAGTTACCATGTATTTAACACAACCCTAACCTGCAAGAGCCATGAACTGAGCACTGAACTCTTACTGGTTCTTATGGCCTTAAACACAGCCGTGCACATGCACAGCACTGCCGGTGCACTGGGAGAAACTGGGAGCAACTGGAGAGGCAGCAGAGGAGAGTAGCAAGGGCAGTCAGACATCCAGGGAATGGGACATTCAGAGGACAAATTGAAAAGATCAACTCTACAGAAGAGGAGGCTGAGAAGGAAAATCAAACTTGCTCAGGTATGTGAGAAGCTGCCAGAACATGTCAGTGTCTGTTCTTCATGTCCATGTAAGGTGGAGCAAGGAACTTAAATTTCAGAAGGAAAGATTCACATTAGATGCTGTGAAAATCCTTTGTAATGTTAGTGGAGCACTGATGTGGATTCCTACAAGGGTAGGGAGCAGAGCTTCCAGAACAGGTTAAACCTGCATCTGGCAAAACTGACCTGGGTGAAATTGCTCCTTGCTGGGGACAGAAGGGTGACCTGGTGAGATCCTCTCCCATTGTGCTTTCCTGGGATTTGAAGACTGAGCTGTTGATGCTGAAATTTCAATTTAAAATGTGGTTTGCTTTTTTCCCCCCTGGTGGATAGAGAAGTTAACATTTCATAAAACTGCCAGCAGGATTAAAAAACTCACAATGTAAGCAGAAAAACATAAAGGACTTGCCTGACTTCATCAGAGTTTACTGAACAGGGAAGTGGTGGGGGAAGAGTGTGAGGCAGCATAATTGTTCCCCTGGAAAATACCAGGAGGGGAGTTCAGGTGTATCTGAAGTTGCTCTGTCAGCTTCTCTAGTGGGTGAGTGAAAGAGCTCAGAGCTCTGAGAGAGGGTTGAGAGGTGCTGAAACACCCGAGTGGCAGCTCAGCAGTGCTCTGGGCATGGCTCTGCAGGGGCTCTCACTGGAGGGGTGCAGGCTGCTGTTACAGAAGCAGTGGGAGGTGAGTTGTAATTCAGGGTGCAATGGGGCAGAGCCCCAAATTCGTGAGAATGAGACTTTGTATGTGAGCCCAGCTAAGGAAAATGCAGTTTTCCTAAGCCTTGCTTAACACAGGCTGTAGTTTTTGGAAGGAATGAGAAGTCCAAGCAGAGCAGGTTTGGCTTTAGGAATCCAGCAGAGAGTTGTGGCTTTTCTGAGGTGCCACATGTCTTTATCTACTGGAGTGGGCTCTGCCCCCAGGGAAGGCAATGTCAAGAAAACTTAAATTTTGGTGAACATACCTGACTTGATTTTGGACTGAAAGCTTGTGCAGCTTGGACTATAGCACTACGGGATGAGGTTTTTAATTTATTTATTGTTGCTTAGAACAAAGCTTGCTAGTTCAGAACTGTCTGCCAGGCTGTGTAAGAAGGTGACTTCTCTTGATCAAAGTGTGGTGACAGATGGAGTTTCCCAAGGTTTCTTAGTTTCAGAAATGCAAATGCTGATTATTTCCTTCTTTTTCTTTTCCCCTTTCAAACACCTTTGAATTCTTGGGTATTCTGTGCCTGTGTGGGTGAGGAACAGCTTGGAAATCAGGGTAAATGAGAGGATGTTTTCCATATCTGTTTGTCAGCTGGGGGAATTCAGTAACTCTGTACTTCTGTTAATAAAAGCATTAAAGCAAATCTGTAGGGAGGAGTGAGACTGGTGAAAGTAAGTATATTTCCTCATCTCTTGTGAAGCTTTGCAGAAGCCTCAGTACTGCAAAATGTAAAGAATGACTTTTAGTTACACAGGGCTTGTGCATTGTCTTAGAAGGAGTAGTAATGAGAGGAATGTCCATATTTTCTTCCTGTTCAAAAGGGAAGCATGGATGGGCACCAGATATATTCTTGGATGGTGTGTTTTGTATTAAATGGAGATTTTTTTTTGGCTTTTATGCATATAAAATAGCATAAGATTTTTCTGAACAAGAATCTTGTGAGACAAAATTGTGAGTAGATACTAAATGTAAGCTTTCCTTAGCAAGGAAAACTTAACTATTTTTTAAATTATTCTTTGCTGGGATTTTGCAGGGATTGGCTCCAGACTCTTCTGTGTTGAGGAACTGTTAGTAGCAAGAAAAATACTTTGTCGTACATTTTAATTGCTGCTTTTTATTTTTAAAATGCTTCACACTAAATTGTTTTTCTGCAAAATGATAATGACCACTTCTGTAGCTTCAAGATCAGATTATCATGAGTAGCTTTTACTGTCACTGCTGGAAGAAATGAACCTGTTGGGTTTCCCAAACTGATCCCAAGCTGAACCAAACCAAGTTGGGTTGAACTCAACCAAATTGGGTTTCACAGCTTCTGCTGCAATCTAGTTCAGCCTGCAGGTGATTCCAGCTTCTGGGCAGGACTGAGTCTTCCCTTGGAGGTGTTCTGTTCATGAGATCACTCCTTGGAACTGCAGGGAACTGCTTTGTAGTAAATGAATACTATTCTGCCCACTTCTGGTAATGGACAGGAAGGCTGTTGGCTCATAATGGGGCACACCAGTTCAGTGGCAGCCAGGCTGTGCCACCAAGGATGCTGTTAAGGGAAACCACCGAATGAATCTGTTGTGGTGTTTGGTTTTTTGAGCATTCTGCTATTTTAAGGAAATAGTCAAAAAAAAAAGAGGGGAAAAAAAGAAGGAAGTTTTACTGCATAAAATGGTACTTTGAGAACTGCAACTCAGTGTTTGTATCAAGTGTCAAATGACATTATTACTGGTAGTGTTCTGTTTTAAGGAATCTGTTGTGCAAGATTTTCCTGCTAGGGATTTGTATGGCATCCCTGTTTAGCAGTGAAAACTGGCAATTTTGTGTACGCTTTGTCCAGTGGAATATTCCAAAGTTGGTTGTGTGATTAGGAGGATAAAGTGGGACAGAGTAACCTGCTACATCTCACCTGGTGCTCCTATTGATAGGGAACCAAAAGTTCCACTGCTTCCAACTGCCTCGGCAGGGAAAGAGAGTCCTCCAGGTAAGGCTCTGCTGAGACAAACAGCTGCCCTGCCTGGTAAAGGTCAGGGAAGTCAAGGATGGAGCTGTGTTCTGTGGGACAAATAGTTGGGAAGCTGAAGACCTCATTGTTAATGCAGTATTAATGAATCTAAGAGATTTGGTAAACATCACCACTTCCAAGGAAATCTCACTGGTTGACACCTGAGGTGATTCCAGCTCAGCTTTGATTCCTGCACAGTTTGCAGGGTTTGTGTTTATTCTGGTCTGAAGGAGGAGAGTCACACAGTTCTGCAGGGGAAGGTAGGGCAAATCTTGGAAAGGAGCCGGTGCTGTCTCTGAGTGTGCAAATCTGCATCTGTGTGCTGGCACTGTTGCAGGGATGTGCAGCAGAGGATCCCTGTGCTGCTCTGCTCTGGCTGGGGGAGCTCACTGCCTTCCCCATGGGTAAGGGAGACTTTGGGCTCTTTGGCAGAAAATCTGACCAAGTGAGCTCTTTGAAGCTCTCTAAAGCTTTAGAGTGAGTTTGGCATCTGCCATCCATCCAAAGGGAGTGTTTAACAATGCAAAAATCCTGCACCATTTTGATAGTGAAGCACTTTAAACCATCCTTACCCATTTTGGAGCAAGGCTGAAGTGGATTTTTTTCAAACAAAACAAAAGTTCAGTAAAGCAGATGTTACTGTTTATCTTCACTGTTTAACATTGTAAGTTATAGTAGGAATGTTGTGTGCTGCCACTTAAAACCTAAATAATTTGTTTATTTTGAGCGTTATTCCCAGGCTGGGAAAACTTCAACCTTTGTACCTTAAATATTCTTTGAAATTTAATTAGCTTGAAATTCCTAATGAGCACTAGTTTCATCTTCCCCTGAGAACTGCATTCTTCCTACACAGGAATAATTCAGATCACCAGTTGCCTTCTTGCAGTTTTCTTATAAATCTGTCTAATCTTGTACCCAGAAAGGTTGGAATAGTCTTCATTTTATCATTTGCTGACTGTTTTTTTTTAGTAAAGCAAGCTCCACTTTCAGAGGTCAGTCAAAGTACCAAAAATGTTTAATTTTATGCCTTGTACAAAGAAGGGAAGTGATTGAACCAGAATGGAATGTCAAGAGAAGTCTGGATGCAGTGGAAAAAAGCACTGCCACCACTGGCTCTTCTGAAGTAGATAGTAAATGCATATAACTGCTCCTGTGACTGGAGAGTCCTGCCAGGAAGATACATTGTGTCTGAATAGTTTTATTCCAGAAGAATGTAGCTGAAAATAAGGCAGATGATTTAATGGCTCCAAGGCATGATGGCTTTGTACGTTATCTGTGTATTTTATGAATTATTCCTAAAATGGAATTCAAGTTGAGTCTTTTTTAATAAATCAAAGTCAAATACACATTTTAAAGCGCTTTGTGTGATAAACTGCATAAAAGAAACACTTTGAATAGCTTTTAAATACTTTCTACAGTGATTTGGAAAATCCTTCTTTCTCTGCAGCTCTCTAGTTTTACACTTGGTTGTCAGCTTTCCTGCCCAGCTTTGGGCTCTGTGTGTGGGGTTATGGGCAAAAAGGCTGCTGATGCCCATGGCCTGCCCATCACCCACTGCCTGGAGGGAACTGTGGGCCAACTCCTACATTTTATCTTAATGTTTTAAAATGATTCATATTTTGTTACTGCTGTTTTGGGGTTTTTATCAGAAATTCAGCCAGGTCTTTGTGCAGCTGGGTTTTGGTGTTGACTTGTCCTTGTGATAATATGCTACTCCTATTTTTGTTCTTGATTTTTGCCAAGTAACTGAGCAAGCTTCTCCTTCGTCAAGTGGTCAGAACTTGAGTACAGAACTAACAATGACTCAGAATTAGTTTTGTGTCCCCTTCATTCATAGAAACTAATACTCGCTTACTTTTACTTTAAGTAAATGGTTAAATATAATATCTTACTTACGATCTGAAGCATTATTTTAATTAAAAAGATCAGAGTTTAACATAGTTCCTTACCCCAAACAGCAAACAAAAAGGAAGAAGGGAAACCTCCATGAGCTCTTCTCTGTGCTTGAAACTGGTTTGTTTGTCTCCCACAGGTACTTGGGCGATGTTTCTTGACAGTGATGCAGGTCCACTTCCAATTCCTGTCACAAGCTTTGCAGAAAGTCCAGCCAGTGGCACACTCCTGCTTTGCTGAAGCTGTAGCTCAGGAGAGGAAGAACGTTAGTGGGACTGGAGCCTCAAATATAAGCCCCACAAATGAGCTGGAAGATGCAATAAGATCGTGGAGAGGAGCAGCAGAGGTATGGAGGTCTTGCTGTAAGCACAGTAGATTTAGTGAAGCCTAAAGTCAGCCTGGGTGTCCTGACAAAGGAAGAAAATACCTGATTTTAAAGAGACACTGCATTTGAAGGGGGGAGCGTGGCACAGTTGGCTTCAGACACAGAACCTCATTTTCCTCATGTGCCCATTGCACTGTCTTTGCCCTGTGTGAAGTTTCCTTTGCCATGGGGTTGTACATAAGGAGCACACAAACAGTGCAAACAGATTTTTGTTATTAGTGTTCAAATTACCAGTGTTCAAATAGGGCAGACAGAGGGAATTAAAAATAAAAAACTCAACCAGTCTTTGTGAAAACAGCAAAATCTTGATGAAAAATAATCTAGATGTCTATTTCTCTCAAATTTTGAGCACAAATTCTATTCTATACTTTCAAATCTTTGTGGTAATGTAACTTTTGTCTTCACGCTGTTAAGCTTGATGTTGCTTGATCCATCCACTGGTGGAATGTGACCCATGTTACTTCAATGTGCCACTCTCTGGGCTTGTATTTTCCCAAACACCTGTCATCTGTGCAATCCTTATTTGCCAGGCAAAAGCAGTACTTTATAAAGACCTTCAGTTTGATGAGGTTTTCTGCTTTCCCTGGCACTACTGAAGCCTGCAGACAGATAGATCAAAATGGATTCAGACACAGAGTGTGTGTTTTCCCTAAATGCAGATGACTTGGAGCATGTGCTTTTGCAGTCTCCTTTGGCCCACATGGCTTGTTAGTCATCCTGACTGGAAATCTTGTCAAGGTCTCCATTTATGACTAACATCTGCAAGGTACAGGAGAGCAATTGAGCTGCATGCATGCAGAGGGATTATTTGTGATTTTTACTGCAGCATAAATTTATTTTATTAGATAAAATAGGGATTTGGGAGTGCTTTAGATGTATTACAGATAATTGTAACAGGTCTAATTCTGGTATAGATGTAGTTCTTTGGCATAAAAGTAGTTAATTTTATGTGTAATATACTTAGCTTCTTAAAACTACTGCAATTTCTGGAAATGCCCTGCCATTGCTCTCAAATTTGTTTAAACTGTGGTTAAAATTAAACTTGGCTTCATAGGATTGAGGACCTTAACTTTATTTTTTACCTTTTGAGCAACCCACTTCACCTGTTTTTGTTTTTCAGAAATGCAAAACCTATATTTCAAAATAGTTTTGTACAACTATTATACTAATCAGATCCTATATTAAACATACATGGGGAGGAGAGAGATAAAATAGATTCTCCATAGTTTCAAAATAACAATAGAAGAAACTTCTCAAATTTTGTGATTGACTGAAATAACTGGAGTATTTGTGTGGGGTATTAGGATAGCATAAGAAAAATGTGGTTTCTAAATAAATAAAATCTCTCTCTCATAACTGTAGATAGAGTAGTTTAAATAATTTTGATAGAAGGGGGATTTGAAATACTGAAATCTTTGCCAGTTTTTACTTTGGAGTGGAAGGCAATCCGTTGTTTTCCTATAGAATCAGCCTCTGGCAGGAGAACTCTGCTGCCTCAGAGTGAAGCTTAGGGTGATACTTGGTCAGTAGCTCAAAACTGGTTTTGCTCTTTAAGATTTCCTTTGGGAATGCAGTAATTCTGTACATGAGGTGAGCGCATGTCTCTCCATTGGCTGTAGCAGCAGAACCCCCAGTTTGGACATCTTGCTTTACAGCAAGACTCCTTCCTAGGCTGGAAAATAACCCACATCTATTTGCTTTACCCTGCTCAGTGATGTAGGATTTTACAGCTAAAAGTAGATATTAGGCTTATTTCTTGTTTTTCAAAAACATATTGCACAAAGCTATTTTCTTGCTGTGCTAAGTTGATCTTAGCATTGTGTGGCTCCTCTCCAATTGCGCCAGGGTAATCACCGGTAACTTTATGAAATGTATCATCCCCTGCACACAGGAGTGCTGGTACACATGATGTCACTTATTTTCTGTTTATGTTGGAGTTATGAGCCCGTCCTCAGGAACCACAGCCATGGTGTGGTCTGTGCAGCAGGATCCCTGGTGCTGAGAGGGAGCTGAAATAGTAACAGCAAACAATGCTGAACACTAGCAGTGGCCAACACCCATGTGCTGTACAGGTTACGTCAGAGTTCTGCTTCCAAAGCAGCAGTAGAAGTTGAGTAAGTTGTAATAAAGTCTCCTCCAGGTGCTTTCCCCGAGGTACTGCTTTTTATCTCCTGTAGCTTTTAAAGTCTGTGGGCTTTTTTCCTCTTTTTTGAAGTTTAATTAAGCCTGACCTGGTTTAATGCTGACCCTCCTCACCCTGGATTTTTATTTTACATTACAGGCCACGTCTCGACTGCGAGAAAGAGGCTGTGATGGATGTTTGGCAGGAATTGAAGTTCAGCAACTTTTCTGCTCACAGAGTGTGGCCATCCCTGAACATCAGCTCAAAGAGCTAAACGTGAAAATTGACAGTGCTTTGCAGGTGGTTTTTCAAGTCTGCTGCTTTCATGTGCATGTAGTACAGTCAGTGGGTCAAGGAGTGAAATAGGGAAGGAGTGTGTTCCTGCAGAATTGTGTGCCACAGAGAGCTCAGAGGTATTTGGGAATTACAGCTTTGGAATCTTACATGATAAATGTGTGTATGCCTTGGAACTGAGTGGGGTAGATCCTCGTACCAATCCCTGTCTGTACCCAGACACAACGACTGCGTGCTTGCTTCCCTGCTGATACAGCTGTGCCATCTCAACTTTCTGTTTAATGGCAGGCTTACAAAGTGGCTCTGGAGAGCTTGGGTCATTGTGAATATGCAATGAAGGCTGGCTTCCACTTGAACCCAAAAGCAATTGAAGCAAGTCTTCAGGTAGGATCTGTTAAACCTGATCTCTTTCATCCCTCCTCACCTTGAAAATGGGTACTTGAAATACACAAACATTTGGACCCTTATTAGGATTTTCTAATGTCTTTGTTCCTTCTGTTTGATCTGTTCTCCTGTACTTCAGGGCTGTTGCAGTGAAGCTGAAGCCCAGCAAACAGGAAGGAGACAGACTCCACCTCAGCCCATTCAGTGTGAGCTGCCCACTGTCCCTGTCCAGATCGGATCCCATTTTCTGAAAGGAATCTCCTTCAATGAGTCTGCAGCAGAAAACCTGAAGCTGAAAACGGTAATAACTCCTAATTAACCACAGAGGTAACGATGGGGGGAGAAAGAGTAGAATTAATTCAAATGTAGGGAACCACAGTAATAGACGTTCCATGCTAAACCTGTGTTTAAAAGTGGTTTTTTTCAGCCTGGCTTCCTGTGGAAACACAATGTTGATAACATTGTAGGGTTTCTGATAACATTTTGACCACCTGAGCAATTTTGGTTCTATCTGAGAGAAGCACAGGCATAGAGATCTAGGAGGCAATGAAGCATCTGTGAACTTATTGAAAATAGATGTGTTATGTATGAAGAGGAAAGTGAGCCCTTCAGTATTCCCCAGCCAGGTGATGCATGTCAGAGCCTTCATCTTCTTCCATGCCCAAATAAGTCAGCCCAGCCTGGTGCTGAGGGAGGTACTTGAAAAAATGCTTTGTAACAGAGCTCCTTTTGATGTCACCTTACAAACTGGAATAAATTTTTTAAAAACAGTTTTTTAAAAATAGTTTTAAATTATGGAGAATTGTAGTTTAACAAATATAAACTACATATGTATAAACAAATGGAAAAGATGTCCATTTAGAATAATTTGGGCAATTTTAATCAGCACTTCCACTTTTTTTTTTAGATAAGCCCAGTTCCTTGCTCCTGAAAGAGTTGAAATAATAGGTTGCTCAAAATCTGCTTTTCTGTTGTCTTTGCAGTGCTTTTTGTAGTTTTAATTAAACGGATTTGCATGAATATAAGCAGAAATACTGCTTCTGACTTTGGAGCAGTATTGTGTTCCAAACAGCAGAGACCATTGTCCATATTTCTGTTCTGCAGTGGAACTCCCATAGTTATATAAGACTGTTCAGAGGTTGCAGACATTATGGCTGTTTGAAAAGCATGTAGAACAATGCCAAATCCATCTGGAAGCATTGGTGGTAGCATTTGTGTATCATGTGTTGGGTAGGACAGAGTGTTTATTATTTTTCCAGCACACAATGCTGCAGTTGATCAAGGAAGCCGGATGCCATAATGGACTCACACCCCGGGATGACTCTCCCGTGACTGAAGTACTGAACCAGGTCTGCCCTTCCACGTGGAGAGGAGCCTGCAAAACTGCTGTGCAGCTCTTGTTTGGCCAGGCTGGACTGGTAGGTGACTGCCAAGAGTCCTAGGAAAACAAAGGTTATGTAAACACCCTGACAAGAAATGAGATATTTTGGAGCTTAGAAATGAAATTGCAGTGTCTTATTCTGTGTTGCTCTCTTTTTCGTGCAGCAGTTAACTTGGTTTCTGAGCATAATGTGTCCTTGTGGAATGGGAGTCTGGAGGTGGTGTCTGTAGTTGACAGGAAAGGAAGAATGCACCAGGTGTTTCCTGGTCTCCATTTCAAGAGAGGACACAAGAAATGAAACTTGTCCTTCATAGAGAAATAGAAATACTTTCAAATCTATAGATGACCATGTTAAAAAAAACTAAACAGACCCAAACACACATCTACCCCCCTCTCAAATCAGCTTGAAAACCTACCATTTTTTCATTTCCTCTCTGCTTTGATTGGAAGCTGAGTTTCCTGCCCAGCATAAACCAGCAAGACTCTGCACCAGGTAATGGTGCACCTCTGCACCTGACATCTCCAACAGAGGACAGAACAATTCAATGCATTGCTATAGACATAGATGTTCTTGAGAGGAAGAAAACCAGTGGAATTTACAGTATCTAAGCAGCTGATAAAAAAAGATGCTTGGAACATACTCTGATAAGAAAATGCACTTGTGCTCCCATGACTAATTACTGCAATCTCTGCTCCTAGTGAAGTGTTTGTGCATGACATGTAGTTTTTCTGGACTGCTGTGATTAGGGGAAAAGGCTGCACCTTCAACATAGGAAGGAAGTGCAAGGATAAAGGTACACTGTAGCCTGTGATAGTTTTGTAAAGTATTCTTTGAATTGTCTTGAATCTACAGTGAGTTAAATGCTTCTTGCTGGTTCATTGCTGATTCCTTGTTCAAGGTGATGGGAGACCATGAGGGCTTTGTAATTAATTTGTGATTAAAGGACCCAAATAGCTGCATATTTTGTAAATCTGTTTTTCAGCCAAATCACACATCTGGTTAGGTGACCTAGACCTTCCATCTTAGCAAATTAAATGATGTGCTTTTGGTACTATTAAAAGGTTCTCCAGTAATGTTGAATGATAAATTGGAAATGATGAATTTGCCAGCTATTTCTACTCCAGCATCCCTTTGATACCAAGATATCAGATCTTAGATATTCCCTTAATATTAAAAAAACACTGTTAGAGAAGTAGGTTGAAATTATACTGGAATTCAACTGAAAATTCCTATAATGGCAGCCTAAAATCCAAGGTACAGCCCATCACTGTCATAACAGCAGTGCAGCTGCTGTCAGTCCTTACTGCCCTGAGGTACAGGGGTTGGAAGGTAGGAGATGGTAGTGCTTTGTCTGAGAAGTTACACAGGGAGGCATAGGAAGGTGGTGTCCTTGCAGGGACAGAGAAACTGTGGAATAGTAGGATTTATCAAACTGCTACTTAGGTGTTTTGAAGGAAAACATGTATTAAATATGAATCAATATGAGGAGGACTGGATAAGGATATGGTTAAATGGGATTGTGTCTTCAGCTGCCACAGCGTGTGGTAGGATGCTGGGAGGCAGCAGCGAGCTCCAGGAAATGAGGCTGGGGAGGAAGGAGTTTCTCAGCAGCCCTGTGGGAGTGTGCTTAATCCAGGAGCAGTTTGTGGCTCCGGAGTGTCTGGGTGAGGAGTGCCTGGGAGGATGCTGCACCTTCCACCCTTTCCTTTCCAGGGGGTTTCAATGTTGTGCACACCCAAGTCCTGCCCCGAGGAGGTTTGAGGAGTGGCACGAGGCACATTTGGACTCGGGAATCTGGAAATCTGGTATCCCCCAGTCTAGACATAACGAGTTAGACTTGCTGGTAATTGAAGCACTGACATTCTTCAGGTTTGTCATCACTTTTGGAGAGTGTCAGCATAAAACTTATACATTCTCCCAAACGACAGTGCTGAGCTATGGAGTTTTACTTGTGTTGAATCCTGAACATTTCCAAAGATTTTTGCATGAACCTCAGGTTCTGAAAGTAGTAGGCTTCACTCTTCAAAGACACATAATGAGCTGTGCACATGACAGAAGACCTGCAAGCCTGCTCTCCTTCATTCTCACTTTGAATTGTTACAGTTTAGAGGGGTATGGGGGTTGAGTTTTTTCTTTATACACGATGTTTTTTACAACATCCAGTTACGCTTCTAAGTAGCTTCATGCAGTGACAAGAAATTGTAATTTGGGTCTTTCAAGAGTTGTTTGGATAGAAGGGAGAGAGGAAGCACCTGGAAACAAGAACAATGGATGTCTGAGGTACAGGAAGCTGTTCTCTAAGCACCACCAGGCAGGGAGGGAGCATGTGTTTATTTTAAGTTTATTTTGTGAAGAAGGCAGATAAATGAATCATGGCACAGTATTACGTAGGCCTGGGTGTGCTCTTTTTAGCTACTGGGCTGTCTGCATTCATTCAGAATTGTGTGTGGATCTGTATCTTAAATGCCCAATTTAGAAAAACATTACTTGACAGTCTTGCTGTTTTTAAGCTCTCTTGCCACGTGCCTTTTCAGAAGCAACTCATTAAGTGTGGAAAGCACAATGAGTTGTGATTTAGATTGCTTGGTTACTTTGGGCTGTAGCGTTTTAACATAAGAAATAATTCGAAGTGTGGATTTTCAGTTCTTACCTTAGCATGTATATAATAAGAATTGCTTTTTGAGATTTGGGTCAGCTGATGAAGTTTGCATGTTTGAATAAAAATAATGTACATTCTAATAGCTGAGTTCAGAGAATGAGTGGAAATAAAACTTCTAATTGACCTCATGCTAAGAGGTTAATAGATAACTTTTTTTTTTTTCCTTTGTTAGTACATCTTTCCATAGCAAACACCAACATGCATTTCTGGAGCACTAAATCCCCTAGTAAAGTTTAAATCCCAGATGTCCTGACTCTGACAGATGTTGAGAAATGTAAAGCTTTTTGCAAAGGGAAGACACAAAGGTTTGTCCTGGGGGAGGAACACCCCAATAAAGGCTGGACCATGGACACCAACCATGCACCACAGCCAGAACCTGACACGGGTTGCACAAATCAGAGTTTTACCTCTGACTTCAAGTCTGAGATGCAGACTGTATTTTTCTTGGGAGTTGATAACAGTCACTCCTGAGTTCATTTCTCCTTATCACAGTTATAACTGCAGTTGGGCTGAATTGCAGATTACCAAATTAAATAAAATGGACAAAATCCAAGAAAAGAGTACTGGAGTTACCCTGTTACAAAATGAGAGGTATTTTCATGGGTGGATGGTAGTGTGGCCTTTTGTCACCATGCTTAGACATGTTTAAAATTGAATAAACCCAGGCAAACGCTTAGAGTCAAGGAAAGGAAAGGAAGGAAAAGGCCTTATGCTAAAATATTTGAAAGGTGGGAAATAAGGTGGAAAAGTATTATTTGATGGTTTTGTTAAAGTGAGAGAGGAGAAACTCAGCATTATGTTTCACATTTTTTCATACCCAGTAACAGACAAGCAGTTAGAAACAGGACCAGTGTAGGTTAGGTGATGGCAACAAAGTCAGTAATGTCCCTTGAGGCTTATTTGTACCAGAGGACTTTTGCCATTTCAAGGATAAATGGTACAGCTAATCTGCTAGTCATTGAAGCAAGAGCTGCTGACTGCTGCCAAAAAGCTGCTGTTTCAGCATGACCAAAATAGGAAATTATGGAAATGATCAAAAAGGCCAAGCCACACAGACCGGACAACAACAGAAAGCATGAACCAAATATGGAACTTACTATCACTAAATTAAAGGTTAAATGAAGCTGAAGTGAATCCATCCCTTTTCCATTGTCTAAAAAGAAAGGTTCATGACATAGGGTTGATTTCCAAGACTTTCCTCTGCCATGTGTCTTCATGACTTCTCAGAGTCCAACAAATTGAACAGTCACTTTTCTTCATTTAATCAGGAATTAATAATAGTACAGTTTCATTAGGTAGAATAGAGAAATGTTGGTGTGGAATTTTATAACCTTACCAAGTGGGAGGTGTATGCTAGGAATTGTGAAGGGTTTCTGGCTGAATATTACTTGTATATATCATACCATGCACTACAGTTAAATTATTTAAAACATTTTGCTGAGTAGGTGTTTGACAGCTCTTAAAGCAGTAACTGTGCTAAACTTCTCAAAAATAAGGGCTGTTGTGTGGAGTCACTGAGATCTACCAGCAGGGAGGTAGAGCAGCTGCTAATGACATAGTGATGCATTACTGCAGGATGTAACCGAGAAGAATTAAAATACAGGTTTCTGTTCTAAACTGATTTTATATTAGAAATAAATTTACAATGATTTCATGAGTTGGTTTGGTTTTTTTTTTTTTTTTGTACCTGTAGTGTGACTGGGAGGTAAGATTATCAGTTTAACTACAGGGGTGATAAAATAACTAATGCTTAAAATTTTTCCCTTTTATTTTATTTGCTAGGTGGTTGTGGACACGGCACAGATTGAAAATAAAGAAGCCTATGCTCCTCAGATAAGTTTAGAAGGATCAAGAATTGTGGTGCAAGTTCCATCAACTTGGTAAATAAAAGTATTGCAGATTGTGACTGAAATATATGGGGGAAATTGTTGCAGTACAAATGGAAGAGAGATCGTGCAGTTATGGCACAGCTTCATTGGGTTCCTCTGTCTGGGCTGGTTGAACACCTCCATTCCTGACGGGCTGTACTTCAGCTGCCTCTGTAGGAGGCAAGACAAGCGAGGCAGTGCTGGGGCACTGAGACTTGAAAATGTAACAGCTTGATGATAAAAGAGAAGGTTTAAAAAAAAAAAAATAATCTACCAGTACTCCTGTTATGCCGTGCCCAGGCAGGTCCCAGCTGTAGCTCAGAAGGCCAAGAAGGGGATGAGTTAATGTGACAGCCTTTACTCTTTCTTCACTGTTCTTTAAGTGTTGTTCTGAGCCATGGACCTCTGGGCTCCAAGAGGTGCTGTCCTACCAGTTTGGGTGACTGCCTAGTAAAGAATGGTTGATCTGCAGTTCGTGAGGATTTCTTCCTGCTCAAAGCAGTGGGAACAGGAAGCAATGGCAGCACTTCTCTCTAACTCGGAAGGAGTCAGTGTTAGGAATTTCAGTACAACACATTTGATTCACTTGACTCCTTACGGAGGCAGCCCGTTCCTAGCGGTGCCGCTGGCACGGTCAGGAGGAGTGAGTGTCCGGTGCAGTTTCCCGGGGTGGGGAAGGAAGGGCGGAAGGTAGGTCCGTGTATGTATGTCCCGGTGCTGTTTCCTGGGGGAAGGCAGGATGGAGTGTCCGGTGCTGTTTCGGGAGGGAGAGGAGGCGGCAGTGTCCCGGTGCTGTTGGGGGAGAGGAGCGGGGAGTGTCCCGGTGCTGTGAGGGAGAG